>JBAMYA010000009.1:9858642-9890683 GCA_037176975.1 Arrhamphus sclerolepis
ATGGAGCTGTGACTCTGAGTCAGCCTGGCTACAGTGCTGAAGAGAAATCTGTGCTTATTCTGATTTTCTCTAATTAATGAGTAATAAGTTTTCAGATGGTTGGTGTAACTATGAATCATCTAAGCTGGTTGATGTTACTTATGAATTACCTAAATAGTTATTTGATTAAACCGTGGATCACCTAAAGTCATAATAGTAAATATGAATCATCTATAAAATATCTATAATAATAATCAATCTGTGAAGACTGAGTGCTTTCGTTCGGCAGATCCAATCTTGCTCAAAAGCGTTTGTGCTAGGCGCATGCGCGTCTCAAACTGGTTCCTAAGTTAACCTGAGACGGTGAGTGTTTTGTTTTTGTTGTCTATTTATCTTTTAGTCTTGCCCTTCATGACTATCGAAACGTGTGTGTGGTTTACGGTGGACTGTTGTTTCAAGCCACAACACTTATATATTAATGTTATGTATTGATGTTTTGTTCTTAAGCCTTGAAAACATGATACGTTACGTAGCAAGATGCTGCTTTAGAAGCTTCTAACTAGTTGGCTTCGCTGCAGCTGTCTGGACATTGTCGCATTAACATTTGTCAGAAGCAGAAGATCGGCTGTGTTTAGACTTTAGCTCAGCAGCAGCACCAGAGGTTACAACCCTTTTAAAACACCAAGCTAATTTTAGCCCAAACGTATTTCCGCGTCTCTTACTGTTCACGGTAGGACACGAGGGAAATAAACGACATATACGATACGATTCTGTGTGAAACTGTCAGTTTGCATGTGGAAGTTTAAACAAAGTCCGACTTTGTTGTTGTTTCGGTGCATGGTTCTCTGCACTGTGGTAGAAAATTCTGATATCCTTGAAATGATATGATTGTTCTTTACTTCGGCCTGAAAGTCTGCCAGTGTTAGATACAGTCACGCAAAAGCGTGTACCCCTCCTTAAACCGCGCGCGCGTGTGTGTGTGTGCGCGCGCGTGTGTAAATTTTCTGCACGTCTTTAGTCATTAAAGTCAGGAGTGGAAAGCCTCGGTTGCTGCCCCACATGCACCTGGACATAACGGCAGTAACCCAACCTGCCCTGCAGTAAGAGGGACAGTTCTGCCCCAGTTTCATAGATTAGTACAGATCCAAAGTGGACCTGGAGTGTTAAAAGTGCATTTATTCTGAGTTTCTGAAGCATGTTCAGTTGATGAAGTTAAAATTCTGACTTCACAGTTTTTCATTTCATTTATGTTATTTTTCATTTAGAGTTTTTGATTTTGTTAAACATAAGAATAATAATGAGCAGTACTTCAGTATAAGTACAGCCAATCAGCCTGTAGGATTCTTCTTGACATATAAAATACTTTTATTCTAATATTAGATTTATTAGTTATTAATGTGACAACATTTTGTGGGAAATATTGGTAGTGAATAGTCTGTAGTGGTAGTCTGTATCTTAAAGGGTTGTTTTTGTTTTTTGTTAATTATCTTTAAACATCTTTCAATAGACTGCATCAGTGACATGTGATAAGATCAGCACTGATAAGAAAAATTGAATTACAACATAAGATTTCGAGTTTCTCAACAAATTAAGACTGATGTCACCTGATCTCTTGTGTCAGTGAGCGGGCTGATTGATATGACCTGAAATCAATATCAAGTAATCAGTTGGCATATATGTGACATTGTATGTGACATATATGTTTTTCCCCATTCTTAGGTCATAGGCACAGTTTATTCTGCAAATATGCTTGACTATTAAAATTGGGTTGCCGGTTCAAGTCCCCCCAGGGGCCTTGGCATGTTTTCCCTGTGCTTGTGTGGGTTGTCTCCAGCAGTGATGGTTGGTGAGGCTCTGACTCCACCAGGATCAGATTTGCTAATAAATGAAGCCAACAGAGTAGATTATTCACCATCAGATCAGCAGCAGTTAATGAGTCATGTTTCATATCTCATACCAGCATTCTTTACACATACAAACTGTAACCCATGTGGTTCACATTTCATTTTGAAAAACGTTATTATGGTCTTTTCCTCACTGATAAATTAAGTCCACGCTGATCCTTCTGGACAAAAATGTCTGTTACTTTAGTATTTTCCTCTTTCGGTTCTAAACGTCTGTCAGTCTCACTGATCATTGACAGTCGCTCTGCAGCTGGAGGAGAAACAACCAAAGAGGAAAAACATGGGTTGGTATAGACTCTCTCTCCACTCTCTGATTGGCCAAATGATGTTTTCCTGTATGGGATCACACAATCTCCCCTAGTAGCACCTCTAGTAAAACTTGTTACAGGTGATCTAAATTGTATGAGACTGCAAAGTGGAGGAGTTAAACTGTGACAGATTTTACATATTAGACAGTAGTTTTTAAACATAAGACAGTTCCAGTCTGTATTTACTGAGGAATTTGCATTGATGGAAGGATCTTGATTTTATTTTGTTTTTTTCTCCAGAATTTTGAGGGCTTCTTTGTATAAAGATATTACTTGATTTAGAGTTGTGGAGTTTGCAGTGGCCCAGTTAGGTAAACAGTAATTAATATGAGATATTATGAGAGAAAATATGTACTTTTTTGCAGCCTCTGTTGACATATGATTTCTGAGGTGCCTAAAATTTGCAAGTGTAAAGTTGATAATTTGACTCTTTTTTAACATGATGTTTAAAGGTCAGATTACTGTCTAGCATAATATATTCTTTTAGATTATGGACTCTCTGTCGAGAGAAAAAAAACGTCAGATTCTGCGTATGATTTTTTTTTTTTCTTTTGGCTTAGCAAAAAACATAGCAACAATTTTAAATGAGTTAAGTTGTAGATGACAATTATTCAACCAGTTTGAAACGTTTATCATGACCTTTGTAAGCTGTGCAGCAGCCTCGGAATGATCCTTAGCTTCAACAAAAATTACAATATCGTCTGCATACATCATAACCTCACAGCCTTGCCACACAGATGGCAGATCGTTTGGATAAAGACTAAAAAGGATTGGACCCCAGATTGTTTCTTTGGGTACACCCGTAACAAGGTCTTTGAAAGTAGATCTTGTATTTTGTATTTTAACACACTGACTCAGGTTAGCGAGATAAGATTTGAACCAGTTGGAAGTAAACTGAGAGAAATGAAATTGACCAAATTTAGACTTGAGGATGGTTAACGGTGTCAAATGCTTTTTGTAGATCCGAAAAAATTGCGTCAGCCAGACCCCCTCTGTGCATTAGAGACTTAATCCTTTCAGTAAAGTATACAGTTGCTGTTTCTGTTGATGGGCCCTGAAGCCATGTTGCATGGGATGTAGACGCTGACTAGAGTTGAGATGTGAAATTAGTTCGTCTGCCAGCAATTTTTCAATAACCTTAGACATAATTGGGAGGATGCTTATTGGTCAATAGCTTGATACTGAGAGAGGGTCACTCTTAAAAATGGCTGCTGGCTTCCAGTATTCAGGGAAATTCCCTTGGGCCTGAGTCATTGAGATATTCACACTGGGCCTCATTCACAAACAGTACGTAATCACAAATCTGTGCTTAAACTGTGCGTGCGAACTTTGGACGCACAAATTCAGGATTCATCAACATTTTCTCCCCCAAATTTGTTCTTACTTTGTGAACACATTCAGAACCTCCTCAGACCAGACGTTCGCACACATGAGGAAAACTGAACTGACTCAGAAAAAGCAAATACAGTACATGCAGAGGATATAAAACCACAATCATTATAAAGATATTTAATTAACTTTTTTAAAAATAATTAACATCATTTTAAAAGAAAATGTTGAATTGCTTATCAACCGTTTCCCATTGCCAATGGCGTATGTAGCTGCGGCTGGGATTCTCTGGAGCATCTAAGTCATCCCACACGTCGTTCTCATGTAAGTCCTGTCCATACTCGGTTTCCATGGCTACAGGCAGCTACATTAGAGAGAAATAGCAGACCAGGCTGGGATTCCACTACTCTCTCTGAGCCTTGTCGTCCCTTGTCCATCAAAGCTAAAGCTGAAGATCTTCTGTTGAGCCTCACAGGACCCGGATGGGACCAGACGAGTTCGGGCTAAATTTCAGTCATTTAGGCTTCATGGACTACAGCTCGAGTTGTAAATGCCTGGTAGCCTCTGGAAATGACATTTTGGTTGTAGTAGCCTACCAACAACGACAGCAAAGTCTGAGGTGTGGAGATGTTTTGACCATATGCATAATAAAAATAATGAACCAGTGGGTTCTGTGAAATGCCAAAGATGCGACATGTAGGCTAGAAATTATTCATTCTTGACAAAAGAGCTGTGTGTGCACACTTTTTTAATAATGTTGGGCTGCAGGCCTGAGCGTGTTTGGCTGTTGAAAATCAAAATATAAAATGTTGGGCTGAATTATTTGGGGCTCGGACCAGGTCTGGCAAAACTTTTAAAACCTGATTACAGCTCTAATCAAAACTCCATGGTTGACTCAATGGAGTAAAAAAAAACCCCAACTTGCAGATGATCTGTGCCACATCCTTAACGCTGTCCCTGCGACCACGAAGCACCCACGACTCGCTTATTTTGCAAACAGTACAGTGGGAATGCGCTTTTGTTTGTTTTGTTTTTTTTCTTGGCATCAACTTTTATTTTCACTTTATTTCCCCACCTGGGCCACAGAGCGCTTCTCTGGGAATCTACGTTAACAGCCCCATTTATTGCGGTCCGAACATTTTTATTTGTTTGTTTATTTATTTTTTACCATCCTCATACTGAGGAAAAATATAGATTTTCTGGCTTCCACCTCGGACACAACTGTTTCAGTTTCTGTGGTTGTAAAGTTCTTATTTCGCCTTTTGGCGTCATCGCTTCTAACAATCTGTAAAATGTACGTGTCTCCCAGGTCTTTCCGCATGGAACCACTTCATTCATTCATGAATCAACTCTGGGAAAGTGGTTTCCTTATTTGGAGAAATGGGGGCGTGGCAGGATGCTAATCTGAAGTTGCAAGTAAGCGCCTGTCAGTTTAGAAGAGGTCTGATTCACAAGCATACGCACGGTGGGGAGAACAAACCTGGCAGGTGCGCTGGTTTCATGAATCCCACGCTGATTTTGCGCTCACACTTCTTTTTTGCGCTCAGGAGGAGCATTTCCATGCGGATATTCCTGAATGAGGCCCAATATATGTAATAGGTTTGATCAATAGATAGGCCAGCTCTTTGATCATAGCAGAGTCCATTTCATACACATCCTTTGATGATTTGGGTTTAAGTGAGTCAATTTCCTTTATTACATGTGGTTCAGATACTCTTTGCACATTTAAGATGGGCACACTAGACTTTGGAACCTTAACACTATATTGCTGATTTGAGAGGAAACTGTTGGCAACTGTAGCTGATGATGTAAGCGTTCAGCTACCTCCTCAACTCATTAGTTAGAGCATCATTGATCACCAGTTCTATCTGTTTTCTGACATTGTTTTGTCCAGTTAATTTCTTTACGTGCTGCCATGCCATTTTGGAGTTTCCCTTATTATTTGCTATTATTTCGAGAGAGTAATTTGCCTTGGCTTTCCTAAGCTCTCTTGTCATTTTGTAAATTTGTGCCTATCAGTTGTCATTTTTGATGTCAGTGATGTTTTTAAGGTCTGAAATAGATCTTTGATCATTTGGAATATACTTTCATTTATCCAGGGAAGGGAGGAACCCCTATTTTTATTTGTAGATTATTTTTTTTAATGTGTTAATCTGCTTGTTTAATTTATCTGTAAAATATTGGCTAATGATCTGATTTCATCAGGTCATCTCTCTTGATATTCTGCACTTTTAAAACCTTCCTTTTTATTTGTGGGTACCTTCATGGAGTCCATGCTCTTTCCTTCCATTCACTTTTCAAGCCATTAAGATTAAATAAAGATCAGACATCCCAGTTAGAAGATTATAAGATTTGATTATTCTACCTGACATATTGCTAAAAGTGCTTATGTCAGCACACACCTGTGCTTACAGTCATTCCTCAAGGTGTTAAAACCGGGCACATTTGTAGCTGCATGCAGGGAGTTTTATTTCAGCCACGATTCAGATATTGCTAAGAAATCCAAATGTAATCCTCGTAAGAGATGTTGTACTTGTTCACATTTAGAGAGAATACTTTTAATATTTATGTGTCCACCTAACAGTCCTTTGGGTTTGCTACCGGAGTCCCAGATTAACCCAGAGTTGTTAACAGTTCTAAAAACCTTCCATTTCCGATGTTTGATTATCGCTTTATTGATGCGCAGATTACATCTCATTTCCCGTTGGCCTCCAGTTACCACATTCCCGTGATTAACAATACCCTCCAAACGTCTCCCCCACCACCAGCTTCCTCGTGCGTTGCCTCCCCACCAAGCCCATGCTGACAGCCGCACCAGCCGGCACCTCCACGGAGTCTCTCCCCAAGCACTCCGGTTTTATGCAGACTTTTTTCCGGAGATCTTTTGGGGCTGGTGGTGGGGGCATCAGGGGGACTACGGGGGACTACGTGGGACTATAGTCCAGAGGCCAGCGTACAGCACTCCAGGACAGCCCTAATGAAAGGGTACATAGACCTATGGTTTGAAAATGAGTGAAGGAAACATGCAGATCATTTGTTAGGGTATTTCAAATATGATTGAAATAAATGACATGGACAATGAAGTTGGTTAGGTTCTCATTGCCAGATTTGATTAATTGATGATTAATTATCTAGCCTTAATCAGTGACATGGTTGAATGGGAGGCAGTTAACAATCTCAAACCGAAACTTAAAATTTGATCTTCTGCTTTCGTCTGAGTGCTAGAAGAAACAAAAAACAGACTCTGACAAAGTTGAGGAAGTAAGAGGCAAAAAATAAAAAAAATCTTACACAACAGGAAACGTACTGCATGGAAGTTCTGTCTTTCTACTCAAGGGAGAAAAGATGAGAACTGACTTTTTAATTTTTGTGACAGGAACCTGAAGGGCAGTATGGTACCATATCACTCCTGATGTACAGCGGGGAGAAAAAGCATTTAGCCAACCATCAACTGTGCCAGTTCTCCCTCTTAAAAAGATAGATAGATATAACTTTATTAATCCCCGAAGGGAAATTCAAATTGTCAAGTGCTCATCATCATCAAAGTGTAAAAAGAAAAGTTAGTTAATTAAACAGAATTAAAAAGTCAGCTCATTTTGTTTACATCTGGGTCACAACATTGTGTTTCTGTTAACTTTTATGACTTCAGTGTCATCGGTAGAGAGCATTCAGGGCACTGACACTAAAGGTGATCTGTGTTCTACCACCTCAGCACCAAACGGTAGTCAGACACAAACATTATCTAGTAAGCATTAGCTGAGCACTTGACACATAAACAGGTCAAGTTATTTTCATAACAGAGCCCAGTTCTTGTAGTTTTGAATACTTTTCAGTAACTGTATTGGTTTCTTTTACTTCTGTGCAAACAAATTAATAGGTACTACATGAACATGATTATAGTAGTTTGAAGGAATACTTTGTAGCTGAAAAAAACACCTTAATATTCAGTATTTCTCACAAGCATGCACCAATTTAAATTTTAAGTGATTTAAATATAAAAATTTGGGCAAAAAAATAACAGAATATATGTCCTCAAGTTTGGTTACACTTCCTTTTGTTATCTTTATATGGATTTTTTTTAATCCATGCTACAATATGATTGAGAAAGTTATTGTTTTGTCAACATGCAATTCAGCTTTGTATATTTGTTAAATTCAGACATGTACAAGTGAAAGTATAAAGATGAGAAATTATGATTCCTGCTGAGCTGTGACACTGTTCAAGTGTGTGACATCAAACCAGTGTAGGGGTTGAAAGTTGTGGGAATTGGTGATTTGTTCATTGTAATGATAAGCTAATATAAAAAACATGGCAATGCCTTTGTTTATGAAAGGAAGTATAAACAGTCAAAATAATGTTGTTTTTTTTCTCTGTAAAGTTAATCTCACATAGGTCTTATTAAATGAGCATGATTGTTCTGGTTTTGGGAAGTCATGGTAACAATGAAATTTGTCATAGTAGCAAGTGAAATGCCTGAATAATGCTTGTGTCTCTAAGACAGGTACCTTTCACCTACAAGTGCTTAGCACTGTCCTTCAACAGATTATTTTACACTCATTGTCTTTATACAGCCTTCATAGCTGTGGTGGTTGGTCACAGTTACTGGGTTATTACCTAAGCAGTGTCTTAGTGGAGGTATGTGTTGTGTCATAGTCTATTCTTGAAGAAATCCACCCTCTTGCTGTGATCATATGATGGTGTGTTTCTGTGTTTGCCTAAAGGGGAATACAAGAAAAGTACTAAGCTAGAAGATATCTGTTTTCCCATATTTACAAGTTGGGGTTTACTAATCTGACTCTATATAAAGAAAAATAGCTTCACCATTTGGTAATGACACTTGATCCTTTGTCAACTGCATAACATAGTAGTTATTTTATTTTTAGGCAGTAATACTTAGTTTTTTTTCCCCTTCTTTCTGTTGCTCCCAGTTCCTGGTGGTGCCATCGTCCCCTCCCGGTGGGCTGAATTCATGAGTGTGCTCAGTGTATAGTTCAATGGGATGGGGAGTGGAGTCCATGAACAACGGGCATCACTGACCCAGGGAGAAGTGCTGCCACTGGCTTCCTCTACTCAGACAGAAGTTAGCTATGAGGTAAAACTTCAGACACGATTTTCCATTTCAGCTTGAATAGATGTGATCGTACATAATCACTGACTTTGTTCTGTTTAGAGACAAGTTACAAGGTGCTCATACTGGTTCAAGGTGGACACGGGGCGAAGGTCCATGCTTGTTAATCATTATTTGACACTTTGCATTTCTGTTTATCATTTCAGACCATTTTCATTTTCATTTTTGATGTTATAGTTAATCTGTAGCATCTTTAACATACAGTAAATATCATAAAATATTAGATCTGTCTGTCTTTAGCTCTAGCTGAAGACAGCTAAAAACTGTCTGTATATGTCTATGTAGTTTTATGTTTTAGGATTTGTATCAGTTCATTGATGTTGTCATTACTCAACGCGAGCACATTAGGGATTTAGTGAGCCAACTTTTGCAGTCTCATTAACTGTCACTGTGTTTGGGGTTTACATATCAATCAATACTCAATATCGATCTGATTCCATATTCAGTGAGGTCTATACTTTACTAGGTGGAAGAGACTGAAGGAAACAGACTTCTTTCCAAACTACACAATAATTTCCTAGGACAGAAATGTAACAAGTTAACAGATATAAATATAATGAGCTATTATTTATTTGCTACACACACAAAAAACAATTCTGTACCAGCAGCAATAAATAACTGTGCACAAACATAAATAAAATGTAGCAGCTGGAACTGAACATGCATAAAAACAAAATCTATACATCAAGCATTAGCAACAAATTTAAATTAAAAAGACTGGCCCAATTTACAAGGAGCATGGACCAATAACACTTGCTGATACTGGTTGCTTGATTTAGTTAATGTATAAACTGGTATCAGATAAAATCGTTATTGCCAGGTAGGACGTTGAAGAGAATAGAAAGTCAGAATTGGTATATATAGTTAAAAGATCTTGTGTACAAGCTGTCCAGGCCAGGTGGGATCTGCTTGTTGTTGGTACACGTGTGGTCTGATAGCAGCAATCCACAGGTTACATAGTATTACTGTTGACTGACTTCAACTATGAAAGCTCACGAGATCATCTGTTATGGCCAGTGAGGTGAATCAGAAAGTTTAGAAAAAACAAAATACATTATTATTTTGAATTTGCGTTTAGATTGTCGTGAGACAGGTTAGTTTTACCCTACTGATGATGTGTTGTTGCAATAGTAGTCTTGCTACAGACAAAACTCTTATTATTTTACTAGATCTGTGACTGACTGCAGACTTCCCTGGGTGCTAATGATACAATCCAACAATAAGTACAAAACACGGATGGAAGATTTGTTCAAACGTCTCTTTCTGAAGCACCATTTTAAAATAAAGGACTTGAGATGGCTGTTTGTAATGTATTTTATTATTGTTATTTTGCTTTGACTGTGTGGATGAACAAAGGGATGCAAATTGTGCTCGGTTGTGGCCATTCCAGCTCATTTACAGACATCTGCTCCTCATTATGAGGTATTGCATTTATCCTGATGCAACTGTGGCTTAGTGATGAACAGCATGTCCAATAGGGTTTTGTTCTTTTAGGCTACAGATGGGGAAAATCACATCATTCACTCAGTTGCTGATGTTAAATTTGATTCCTCCTTTGCTGTGCAGGGCATGAAGCACAGTCGATCTGTCCTCAACTCACTTTTCTCAGGGGCTTTAGCTGGAGCTGTGGCCAAGACTGCTGTTGCTCCTCTGGACAGAACTAAAATCATCTTCCAAGGCAAGTAGGATGCTCTGTTGACCTAGAAGTGGATTATTATTAATATTTATTCAACACATGACCTCAATGACATGGAATTAGACTTATAATGAATGATGTGCAGCTATTACTTATTTTGTTCATATTTGCTCTTTTTATTTTAGTCTCCTCAGCAAGATTCTCTGCCAAGGTATGTTTGAGCAAGAGTAACAAATATTTCATTTCAGCATCTCATTCAAACAGTTTCATTAACGTCTACACCAGTTAACCTTCATAGTAATTCACAGTAAAACCTAATATGTTTGGATGTTTGTTTAAAGTGTGACCTCTGCAGAATCAAAGCAGCACAAAAGGCTTTTCTTCACATTAAAATGTCACTTTGAAGTTTATTTGAAGGAATAATATCCTTACTTTTAGGAAGCATCATCAAACTGTAGTGAATTTCCATCCCTGCTAATTAACAAAAAAGCAGCCAAAATAACTTTTGACCCATGTCCCAGTGGGAATATATTTATTTATTCACCATTTCACACATCAGCATTGATGAGGCTACCTCACAGAGCAACAGTAGTCATCTTGGCAGAGGTGGCTGAACACCCACTGAACCACCCTAACTTTAACCCTGTAGAGGATGCAAAGAGTTAAAAATTGCAAAAGGTCCTTTATGCTGCTTTAAGGAACTAACTGAAAATCAAAAAAGTGCATGCATATTTTATTCTGTGTTACAGGAAGCTTACAGATTGATCTACCGCACCTACCTGAAGGATGGCTTCTTCAGTCTGTGGAGGGGAAACTCTGCCACCATGGTGCGAGTCATCCCATATGCTGCCATCCAATTCTGTGCACATGAACAGTACAAGAGGCTGCTGGGAGGCTACTATGGCTTTCAGGGGAAGTAAGTGTTGTTTTTATTTTACTTTTTTATTATGCCCTTGGGCTAGTACATGAATTCCTGTTTCCTGATGAGTTATGAAGAAAATGGGAAAAGCTGACGCATTTGTTTTACTCGTGGTTATAGAGCCCTACCTCCAGTCCCAAGGTTACTGGCTGGGTCTATGGCTGGTACCACGGCAGCCATGTTGACCTATCCTCTGGACATGGTGCGAGCGAGGATGGCTGTAACGCCAAAGGAAATGTAAGGCCGTTTTTAGTAGCTAGTGAATATTCATCAGTTAGTATGAGGAGATGTTATTCGTGCTTACAACGCAACAACATAAAAACACATCGCTTGGGCTATATTGTTGATGTTGTAACTGAAATATGAGACATTTGGCTTATCACAGGCCACGACACTGCAAAAGCGATTAAAGCCAAACATGACTGCCTCAGTTCTGGAGCGGGGGTGGTTAGCCGGGTGGTTGAGTGATGCAGACGAAACATTACACTCAGACCATTTCTTCTCCGACCACGTAGCTTAAGATTCTAAATCTATTTGTGTCCCACTTCTTTAACATCTTTGATGTTTTTTTTTCTTTTTCCTATTTTCATCCTATTCAGGTACAGCAACATTCTGCATGTTTTTGTGCGGATCTCTCGTGAAGAGGGCTTGAAGACTCTATATCGAGGATTCACTCCGACCATACTTGGTGTTGTCCCCTATGCTGGTCTCAGCTTCTTTACTTACGAAACACTGAAGAAGCTACATGCAGGTACTCTATCCGTGAATATCTTCTTTCCTTAAATGCACACACAGTGTTTATGTTTATGTCTCACGTCCCTCTGTACCATGCAGAGCAAAGTGGCCGCTCACAGCCCTACTCCTATGAACGTCTAGCATTTGGTGCCTGCGCTGGTCTCATTGGCCAGTCAGCATCTTACCCCCTGGATGTGGTCAGACGGCGCATGCAGACTGCAGGTGTCACGGGTCACACATACGGAACCATCCTGGGCACCATGAAGGAGATTGTGTCTGAGGAAGGGGTCATCCGCGGACTCTACAAAGGTCTTAGTATGAACTGGGTCAAAGGACCCATTGCCGTGGGCATCAGCTTCACCACATTTGACCTTACACAGATTCTCCTGAGAAAGCTGCATCAAATGGGCTATACCCGATAGTAGTGACACAGAGAGAGAATAACAGGGAGCGGGACATGACAAGATCCTCATAAGCTCTCTGACGTGAAACAAAAACAGGGAATTGAGTGACTCAACAATGTCAATTGCAGGATAGAAGCAAATACACAGTGACTCAGGATGTGCAAGTAATATCAAGATGTTCTGTTGCTGCATCTGTGTGCAGTGCTGGATGCACAGAAGAAATCATTTTATGTGCGTGCATATAAATTGTAATTCTCCATCCTTGGTAAACCAAACATCTGAGTGCATTTGCAAGAGGTTTAGAGGTATACACACTAAGGTCTCCCAGATGTGCATCTACTTGGAAATGATTTTTTTTTTTTTCTTTTCAAAGTAAAAAATACCAAAGTTTCCGATCTGAGTTTGCTGCAGATTATATGATGTTAGTTATGTTTATAAAGTTGATATAACAGTTCCCTGCTCAGATTGTTAAAAGGGGAACAATAACATAGTTTGGTTTTCTTTGAGTTGATTATATAAACTTTTTAACTGACTGCAGTGACAGCCGACAGATGAACTAAGCTCTATACCAGTGCCAACACATCTGAAGTATTAAGAGTGCCCATAATGTTTTATGTTTGTTTTTTGATTGTAAACATATCATTGGCTTTTCAACATCTAAATCGCGTTGGATAGATTTTGTCCGAATCAACACAAATTTATCACTCCTACTAAAATGTAGTCCTGAGCACATTAAGCAATGTGATAGATAATTCTCCAAATCTGAGATATTGTGCTGTCATTTAACATATAGTAGATCTGATGTGATATAGTACAAGAGCCCTCAGTGACACAACCTTTTTGAAGCCTGCACTGTCACATTGCTGACTCAACGTGTTGCTTTAGAAATATGCTAATTTTAATTTGTGTGAGATTTAGATTGCGATATATATTAATGCATTTTTAACATGGTCACCCTCGTCTTTATGCTGCTGGTGTTCGACGCGCACAGAGTTCACACAGTATGAAGTGTTGTCTTCCGTTTGCTGTTTGTATGACAGCTGTGTGATATGTTTCTTCACAGACTGTTGAAAGAAATGACAAGGCACTAGTTCAGACTGTGACGAGTCACTGAGATGACTTTAAAGTCCTGCTAAGGGAGGATCTCTACACTATAGAGCTGTAGTGCAATTTGCTATTTGAGTAACTTGACTGAAAATATGCAAACACCTAGTGAAGAGATTTTCTTTTTTTTTTCTTTCAGTTCAGTAAATTTAATACATTTCAGTGTTGACAGGATTGTATTTTAGCTCAGCACATAATCAAATGTTTGTATTATTGTCATCAGTTTGTTATGTGTACTAGTGGAGAACAAAGGGACATATTTTAAAGACAAATCTCTCATTTGGCGTCAGGTGCGATTAGCTTAACATTGGGGAATTGATTGATGCAGGCTCACAGTTGCTGATGAGTGTCATTGCTTTCTATACTTAGGCCACAGATACCGAGGTAAGGTGGATGGGCTGAGTGAGCTGCTGAATGCACTGCCAAGTGGGGCAAAGGGCAAGTCATGCGTGCTCTGCCAGAAAACAGTCAGCAGGCACTCGACAGTTTATTTACAAATTATGATCCTTTTAGATTGGCAGAACAAGTGGTCCTCATACACAGTTGCAGGTTTGATAGTTGTACTGAAAAAATAATTTTGAAAAGCAGGAGCTCTTTGAATTCCTAAATCTCAGTAAATACGCTGTATTTTCATCATTTTTAAATTCATCTGACAAACGCAATTTTTTTTTCTTTCAACTAAGTAATTGACCACTTATAATATTCACTGTTATGTGCACATTTTAGGCAGTAGCAGATCAATAGTCACACTCAATACCATTTCAGTTAAAGATTTATATCACCATAGTTCTCTTTGCTAAAACTGCTGCTGTCCCCTAACTCAGTGTTTCCCAATCCAGGTTCTGAGGACCCACTTCCTCACATGTTTTTGATGTTTTCTTGCTCCAACACAACTGGCTAAAATGAATGAGTCAACAGGCTTTTACAAACCTTGATGAGATGCTGAAGAAGTTATTTGAATCAAGAGTGTTGGAGCAGGGAGTCGTCTGAAACATACAGGGTAGTGGATCCGCATCACTAGGATTGGGAAACTCTGCCTGTAAACTGATCATCTCATTATTCACGTCTGCATCAGCGCTCTACTCAGCTAGCTTACATTCTTCTGTACAGAGGAGCAGAGAGCTTCAGGAGTGCGATGCTTTGTAGTGCTCATTTGATACTGGCTAACACATCTGTCCAATCAGCTACAGGTAACAGATCACTGCTGGTAGTGTTGTCTTTTCTAACTGGTTAGTGATATTTAGCCCTTTTCTAGAGTATAAAGGGTAACACTTTGATCAGTGACAGTTTTGTCTGTGTAAAAGCACATCTTGACTATGATTTAGAGTTGAATAATGGTTAGTTACTGACTCTCAAGTGCCTAGCAAGGAATAGTTTTTACTATGACTGAGCTGATTCTGTTAACCATTTTTATAGGGTTACTTCCATTTTTCCGCCTTCTCTCACTTTTGAAGTTTTGAGCATGCAGGAGGCATCATATGTTTGAAGCTGGTTTTAAGTTCGGAGAATGTTTGTTCTCAGTGAGTGAATGTATTAACTTCAGGTTCAGTTTTTGTATCCAAGTTTGTTAAAAAGAAACTGCCTTTCAGAATATTTCTTATTTGGTTTCCCAGATCTATCTGTCCTGATAGGACACAGGAATTTTTCAAAAAATATATATATTTTTGGTCCTTTTTTCAATGGGAAGAACAAACACACACAGCGTACAAATTGTGGCATACTTACAAATCGGATAAATTGGGTAAATGAATCTACCCTGTAAAAAGGAGACCCCAATTTGACTCCAAGACAATCATTAATAGCCAAAATTAATATTAATCAATTGATATTTCATGTGATGTCAGTTTAACTTAAAAAACAAACAAAAAAAACAACCAAACAAAAAAAAGAGCACTACAAGAAGTAAACTGTTGTACAAGCTGTGCTTATATTTACATCTTGTTAAATCAAATGTCTACTTTTTTTGTGACAAGTGCAGACATACACTTCTGCATGTGTTGCAGCAGATGATGACCTTGTGTGATTTTTCTTTTCTTTGCTTCAGTGCAGCATTAATTCAGAAGCTGTTTAGTAAATCCTTGTGATTTGTGCCAACTGAATGTAACTAAAATAACCCCACCGTGTCCATTCTCTAGTGATGATACTGTATTTATGGACATACTTGCAAATCTAAAATTCTTTAATAAAACTGGATGTTGATAATAGCTTCATTTGTGTCATTTTTTTTAATATCTGAGAGTTGTGTCTGTTTGTGCCTGTGTAGATACCTCAGCTACTAATTGAGTTTTCAGCTCTGTCATTTAGAGATTCAGATTCAGAAAAGCTGTATTTATGCAGGGGACAACTGAGAGCGGCTTATACGTGGAAGAGAAATACATTACAAAAGAGAATAAAAAGCAAGAGACACAGTGCAAAGGAGGGAAGAGTCTTGGTGTTGGAAGAGATAATGTGCATGGGTGTGGTGTGGTCGGTCTAGTTAAAATTTGCAAACAGTAAGATAGTAATATGTCCAAAAAAGTAAATAAACATAACACTATTCACTGCAGTGCCAAAGCAGACGCTTATATATCCAGTAGATAACAGCTTACTGTTGACAATAAGTATAGAACTCGAAAATATATATAAAATAAGGTCTGTTTAGGTGTCTGCAAACCTGGATTTTCTGTTGCACAATCACAAAAAAAAGGTGACGTAGAAGGTATCTTGTATGTGATGATGAAACTGAAAAATATTTGTATGAATTCTGGGTTTTTCCAGTGGCAAGAAAAAATATCTACCTCAAAAGTGACATTGTAAATATTCAAAGCAAAATTATTCTGCATATTCAAAAATTAATGGACATGTGACACCACCAATGACAGTTCTTTAAAATGGGAAATTTAAGAACTAATTTATATATAAGTCATGAAAAACATTAGTAAAGCAGAGAAGAGTAGTGAAAAAAAAAGGGGGGGGGGGGGTGTAAAAGCTTCTCATACGTACAAGGTGTATTTGTATGTAATGACATAAGTTTCTCTCTAGAGGGCGCGCCATATCCATGAAAGGTTGAACTCGTTATGCTGCAATGCCAAATGTAGCCGACAGATGGCGCAGCAGCCCGGCCTGGCAGCCGGAGGCAGAGGTCGACAGACGCTGTTCTGCCCGAGGCCGTGCCGGCGCCTGTGACTTGACCATGAAATCAATGAAGAAATACTCCTGATTAATTAGGACCCATCATATTCAAATCTACATCATATCTAATGTAATGAGTGCGTGATGATTTTAAGGGGACAAGCAAAAGTTTATAAACAAATGAAAAGTAATCTAATTTATCCACAGAAGGAATATAGGCAGTGCATGCCTGTGTTCCCTGTATACATATATTTGTGTGTGTATGTGTGTGTATATGTATAGCCTATATATATGTGTGTGTGTGTACCGTTTAGAATCTGTGCAGAAATTGTTTGGGAGAAAATGTGAGCAAAAGCTCTTGAAGAAACGAGCTACAGCAGGGAAGACAGAGGTCTAATTAAAGAGTGAAGGAGGGAGGGAAGGAAGGAGCCCATCAGAAGATGTGGTTGCTATAGATACTTGGCATGATGCCGGATGGAGGCAGACCCAATTTGCATTCATTCAGATGATGTTTGCTCCCACAGTGTATCTGAAATAAAAGCAGCATTGGAGCCATTTCTTGCACTTGAGTTACTTTCAACTTGCATGGTTTCCTAAATCACGTTCTTCTTCTAAGTATTATTGTAAATATACAGAAAAATAGATTTATATATACTTTGTTGAAAAAGGTGTCTTGTTTTTTCTTTGAATGCTACAGATAATGTTTGTTGGATGATTACATTTAATAACGCAGAAAGGTTTTTGTCCTTTTCCTTTCTTTTGGCCATGTTTTTTTTTTTTTTTTGGCCATTTTTTTTCCCTGCCATTTTTGTTTTAACTTGATTTCTCTTTCTTGGTTGCTAATAAACAACCAACAGGGAACCTCTAGGCTTCAGGCCAGTGTACAAATCCACATGCAGGCCTAAATCTGTTGTTAAAGTCAAGCTTCAAGGTTTTAATTCTGCATTTGTTTCAGATTTTGCACATTTGTCTTTTTCTTTTTATTCATTTATTTTTAGTTCGGTTTTGTCCTAATAGCATGAACAAGAAACCAAACTTGCATTCACGTCACTTCCACAGTTAACCTGCGTCCAGTTGCTCAGTTAGCCATTGTTGGGCCTCTAAAATAACAATAATTATTATTTTCTTTTTTGTGTGTTTCTGGTCTCCTTGATGTAGAAAGAAAAACTAGAAAGAAAATAAACTCCAAAAGCAAAAACTATGAATAAAACAAAGTGCTTACATTCACTAAGTAACAGGAGTCTGAAAATATTTTCGTATCGAATGTTTACTGTTCTTTATACATATATTTATATTAAATACATGGCATCATTTTTAAAAAAATAGACAAGGCATTAATTGATTTAAATTCAAATTCTTATTCATATGAATTGTCACACAGCAGATTATTAAACATTCGTATAATAAGAAGGTATCCACATATACATGTTTCACAGTAATGTGTGTTTAGAATACAAACAAAAAAAAAAACACTGGAGAAAAATGTAAGAAATATGTGTTTATTTACTGGCCATATATTTCATGTACACCACAGGAATAAAACAGCATCATCCTTTTTTTCTGACATCCACAACAATACAATGATAATGAGTTTATGTGTAAAGTTTAAAGGCAGGAAATATGGACATGTTCTTACTGTTAATTAAAATAATAATAATAATTAAAATGATTTCTCAGATGTCAACATTTTTCTGAAGACATGTATCTTTGCTATAGAAAGATTTAAAATTATGAACATCAAGATCAAAATGAGCAGTACAACCTGGATGTGTGTATTTGCTAAGTAGTATAAATGAAAATGAAAACACCAGTCGATTAATTTATACAGAAATCTAAACACCATAAAATACATATATTTATTAGCCAAAATACATTTGCTTGTCAAAATTCAATAACATCTGAAGGCACAAATAGTGAAAATTGATATGTATATAAAGTGTTTATGATGTTACATTCCCAATATCAAATGGTAAATTTCAAAAAAAGGAGGAAATCATCAAGAAAAAAAAGAAAAACTGGATCAATCGTTCAGTCAAAGGCAGCTGATCAGAGATTTCCCAGCTCACCATAAGTCTGCAAAACAACACAAGAGACAAATTAGTGAACTTTTATGTCGATGAAATTTCCCAAAATCTATCACACAGTTGACACAGCAGATAGAAAAAAAACCCAAAACAACAACTTTATTTAAAAACGAAAAAAAAAGAAGGGGCTGTTGCTGGAGGTGTGGAGACCTCTTCCTCCTCATGACATCCAGTATCTATCTGCGTCTGAATCTACATTATTACCTCTGACCCTGAAAATCTACCTGGGCCATGAGGAAGAAACACACTCAGAAGGAAACCCTGCAGTCATACCAGAGGGGAAAACACACACACACACACACGTGCTTCTGCTGTCTGGTTTTGCACCGTCATGACTGAACAAGATAAGAACCTGACTAGCCAAACCCGAGGCAATCCTGAATTGTTCGGACTTTAATCGTCGTGATTATAAATGAGAGCCATTGACAAGAAGACATGCCTTTACATAATTCATAGAAACCTTTTATGGCACCTCACCTACGATCACCTCATGTACAGTCGGTAGAAATAAAATGACGGTCTCATTTGTAGCAGAAAGGTCTGTTGAAATCAAGGAGCGTGTGGGTTGTGAGGAGGAGGAAGAGGAGGGCAGTTATGAGTGAAAAGACGAGAGCTTGGCTACAGTTCCAGAGTAGGTGCAGGGAATTTAGACATTGTTCACATATGAGGGACCTTCCTGAGGCTGAAGAGCTCTCAGGCATTTAATGTATGCAAGAGGAGAGCCTACAGTCCACTAACACGCAGACAGATTGCAATGTTGTTAAATTAACAAGTTCTGAAAATGTCTTCAATAAGAAGAAAACACGAATGTGGTCGTGCTCGTTGTTTGAGCTTTAAAATGCTGCAACAACAAAGAGACAGAAATATAATTATAATAAACGCGCACAGAAGTGGCAACATTTTTTTAAATAGAGCTCTTTCTGTGTGTTTTGTTTGTCTCTACACAATTATAAATCCTATAAAAAAACACCTTGGGACGTTTAATATCTTTGTTAGAATTATACGGACGATAAGTATAATGGTAATGATTATTCAAAGTAAACAGGAGACTCCGTTGGAGCACGGCTTTGATTAAAAATTTGATAAAAGACTAAGAGGCTGCTTGAATGCTGTAAAATCATCAGTGCCTGCTGTCTTCTAAACTTGCTTCATCGGGAGTACAGATTTGCGCCCAAACAGCAAGAAGAAAACTGAAACAAAACACATTGAAGTGTAACTTTCATAACTCTTAAAATGCAAACAATTTCTCTGCTTCACCAGACGACGCCTATATTTAGAAAAAAATTCTCACGAAAAAGAGGTCAAATCAAGCATTCATGACATCATGTGCTTGTGTGTGTGGTAAAGTTCATAAAATTAAAAAAATAAATAAACAGACATGAAAGAAATCCACATTTTTAGCGGGTGTAAGTGTGTGTTTTTCCTCTTTCTGTATTTAACTCCTCTCTTCTAAGACACACACACACACACACACACACAAACCTTTATTCTGACATTGTGTCCGTCCAGAAAAGGCGTCCCCACAGTCCCCTCATTATAAATACATGTCATTGGATCACAGTTCGTCTGAATCCCTGAGTCCGCTGCGCTCTAAGTGGCCGTGACTGAGCCCTGAATGGGTGGCCGAGCAACAACTCTACCAAAAGATCCAACAGAGTGTGTGTATATATGTGTTTGTGTGTACATGTGTGTGTAGTGTGTGTAGCTTCAGCCTATGGGAATGAATGCTTCACAGTGGGACAAGGTCAGAGGTCTGGATGTCTGTTATGTGCAAGTACACTTCTAAACACACATGCATTTCTGTGGATTTCGGATTTGCTGCTCACAAATAAGAAATGATGCACAAGAAAAGGAAAGAAATTGCTTCCGCCAAAGTGTGTTGACAGTTTACTGCTCCATGTGCTACGCAGGTTTGTATTAAATCTGGGGCAATAACTTTCCTGCAGCCTCAACAACAAAGCTGCAGAAACCACGTCCTAGTTCTCTTAGAAAGAGGGAACAAGGTGCGTGCATATGTGTGTGTATGTGCGTATCTTTGTGCATGTATATTGTGTGTGAGTGCTGAAAGAGTTCTTGCCAACTTGTTATGCAAGGGAAATGTGAAAATGTCTCTATCCCTTTGGAACCACAAACCAGGCCACAGTGTTGTACCCTCATTGCTCCAATTCTTTTTACCATCAAGACTTCTATTTGTGAGTCAAAGCTTGAATTTCTGGCTTTTACAAAGTTTTACTCACTCTACATACTCTTTGAGCTTGAACCTCCAGAGAAAAGGTTAGTTACTCACACGATACCTGATGGGAATAAGATGTGGCATGAAAAAGGTTTAGAGAGGGAGAAAGCTATCATCATCTCAGGTGCAACTCCGTGTGACTGAATTTTTATTCACATGGGTGCTTTAATGGGCATTCTGTCTGTCTGGTTGGTTACAGAGATAAAATAAAGCGCTAAACTGCTTAATACATGTGCTCCCTAACAAACTGAGCATCAGGTGAGCTCTACGGGAGTCAGTTTTAAACAGCCATACAACACGAATGTTTGTGTAAATGCATCATTTCTGGGTGGCATATAATTTCTTGAGATAAAGGTTTCATAAAACATTAGCAGAACGGAGAAATGTTGGCACGGATAAGTATAAAAAATGAAACGAGGCAACCCAAAGTTTCTGAGGCGATGGGGAATAAAAGGGCATGCAGAGAAATTCAATGTGAAATAGAGAATAATGACTGATGTGATCACGACATGCATACGAGAGAAAACAATAGAAGGAGGAACAAAGACGGAGTGAGAAAGATGTGAGTCTTAAAAAAAGTGTCAATGCCAGCCTTCCTTTAGGCATGAGCGAGGAACTATGAGGCCTGGTGGTGTGTCAAATGGTTCAGGAACACACTTGCAATCACGCACGAATACTGCAGGCTTAACACACACTTTTTTTTTCACACATCCTCCCTGCTGAGCCAGAGCCTGTGCCAGAGGCAGGTCTATGGGTCTATTGAGGGGACTGTGAGGGAGCTGTTCCTTTCTGTAGAGCTAATGAAGCCTGGACTCACAAGCATAAAGGAGCGGAGAGAGTTAGCATTACGCTCCTTCGCTCATTCACTCACTTCCTTCCTTTACGCAGCTCCTGATGAGGTAATGTGGTCTCCCTTAAAGAGATACCATGACAAATGTATGTTTACACATTTTTATTCTCACATTGCTTTGCTACAGAACATTAAAACATGATATTTTGCATTGATCTGTGTGTGAATATATACATATATACACGCACACACATATCTAAATTGCCTTAGAGTGAGTGTGTGAGTGGTTGTTTGTCTACATGTGGCCCTGGCGACCTGTCTGGGGTGTCTTTTGCCCAAAGTGGGCTGGGATGGGCTCCAGCACAGGAATAAACTGGTATAGATAATGGATTGATGGATATATATAATTTTGTTGATTTGCATCTGTTTAATGTTGAAACTGCATCTGAGGACACATAGAATCTTTCTTCTTTCACAGTCTTTATCATAAGTTACATTTTCTTTTAAATCAAATATAGTCCCTTTAATGACAAGAAGCATCTCATTTACTACTATTAAGTAATGCTACTATTAAGTAATCATACTGATCCATGCTATTTGATAAAAGAGTAGTAACAAAGACAGAGTGAGTCCATATGCATGATCTAAACCGGTTCGCTCTAGGTAACTTCCTCCATCGAGTCCTACTGCAAAGCTGCCATCAATCAGTGAGAAACAAAAACAGGCACACACTGGAGAGCCTGAGACCAACATGTCACTCAGAGAAGAAATGTCACAGAAAGCAGGGATGTGGGGAGAAAAGGCTTCCAGAAAACACAATCACACTTCCAGCAGGGGAGGTCTGACTTCAGGCTGCCTGTCTATCTGCCTGTCTGCGACTCTGCTGTGAGTACAACATGATGAAGGAGCTCTTGTCCACATTTACACCCAGTCTACTCCTTTCAGAACAAACAGACTGAGCTAATAATAAACAGGAGTGCTTATCAAACAGCCTGGCGACTTAATTTGCATCCTACAAGACCCAGACGACAGCTAAGAGGCCGCACACCCACACCCACACAAGCACACACATGAACCAGACAACCTCTTCACTGCCCTTGACCCATGAACCCTAGGGTCCTCTTTCACCTGCTGCAACACTATTCATGTTAGCAGGGCTGTCTAGCCGGTGCCCGGCTGCTTTGCATACGCCCTCAGATGATTCCCACACTCTGCTCAGAGCTCCAACACAGTGGATGATCACGCCAAGGCGGTATTTTATATGTACCGTGATCAGCATCACCATTGTGTTCGCGTCTGGCTGTCTGATTTTTTTAGGGTCTCATGACGACCTTCCAACATTGTGGTTTAGAGTCAGGAGGGCGTACCCTTCCCACTTTACCTCCTATTTTAAGCATTCGTATGGTATTCTATAATCACCAGTCTGACTGGCACATATACGCATACAGAAAAAAAATGGATATAGTGCTCATTTTTGTTTTTTCTTTAAACTGCATAATTTTATGTTGTCCGCATATCTAAAGCTAAGACAGCCTTGTCAAAAACATAAAGCTCGCACCACTCCTCCCCCTCTCACTCCTCTTTGATCTCATCTCCTTGTTCCAATCTTATACTTGTTTTGTTGTCCCTCCTAATCCAGCACATCAAGGGTAAACTCATGACTTGCCTCGCCATCCCTTCCTTTTCCTCATTCTTATCCGTTTGCCATTGGTTGAGTGAAGCTTCGCAGATTCTCATTGGCTGGTATAATGTGCAGAAACAGTGATGCAACTAACACGAGGCTCCTGTGTAGTAGGCGTGTGTAAGTGTTATTGTGAGAAATGGTTGAGAGCATCTCCTGCAGATAACGTGACTGTCAGATGGAAGGGTGCATATCAGATCATGTGACGCAGACCCACAAAGGCGAATACTGAATTTGTCCTGCTGCACAGCATATGGGCATCTTCGTTGGTCTATGCAAATGACTGAAACATGGACACATGTTCCAGCATGCTGACAAACTAACTCCCCTTTTGACACCCCCAACCCTCCAGTCCCTCATTAATAGTTCCTCCTAAAACCAGACGCACCCCCCCTCCTCCTCCTCAAATAATAACCTCTCCACTTACGACTCCATATCCCCCCACCCCACAGTCTAGACCCCGCAAACCATGTCTCTCTTAAACCAGACACCCCAAAATCCCCCCCATCCCCCCACCTCCCACTCCTCAGCTCCCATGACCAGCCGACAGAGCCCGTGATTTGTGCGACCACCATTTTGCTGCCCACACTACACCTAACTGTACTGCTTTGATGGCAAATAGGAACGCTACATTGTTAACAACTCAAAAAAAAAAAAAAAAAAAAAAAACACAAATAATTAATATGGCCACTGTGGAAAAACAGCTCAGTGTCATTATGCCAAGTGATTAGTTAAGACACATTCAGCATTCTTTTTTTAAATTTTATTGTATTTTATGGAAGGGGCTATTCTGAAGTGTCAAACCAATGCAAAGCAGATGAATCTTTCGTTTTCCTCTGACTGGCGTATTCTCAGGAAATATTGCTGATATGATACTTCAAAGCTACAATCCTGTGGTCTTCAGGCAGAAATTTTTATGCCGCTGCCTATTCATATATTTCATGAGAAGCCCATTTCTAGCAAAATCAGTCACCCCACAGTTTGTTCAGTGCCATGGTAACCAGACACCCGTGTGCATGAAAATGACACTATTACGGTCTGCGTGTCTGGACTTTGTTGGATCCCTTCTTAATTAGAATGCGTCTGAGCTTTTCTGTTTGCATAATGCTTTCTTCTGTGCATTAAGCATGTCTGTGTGTACAAAAAAAAAAAAAAAGAAAAAGGTGAGCGCGTTTAAGATTTCTACAGTCTCGCATTTACATTCACGGCAATCACAGCAAACATGCACACCATATGGCACAGTATGTCTAGACACTCGATCTCACATCCTCTGAACACCTATCAAACACATTTTGGGGTGCAAATACTTGCAACCTTAGAGTAAAACAAGCAAACCAACAAACAAAACCAAACAAAAAAAACAAACAGCATTAAATATACTTTGAACTACTACTCGCTTGTCGCCACACCGCCCTCACAGGATCAACAATCAGCGTACACCAACGGCATCGTGGTTGAAGGTTATGCAAATGCAATTGGCCTTGATTTGCATTTGACGGCAGTTAACGGATGCACAGATGGCAGAAGACGGAGAGGTGCTCGCCATCTTTGGCAGAGGGGAAAGACTGGCGGCCATTTTGTCTAAAGCTGTGCCCATCTGGATGGAAACAACCATGCTGCAATACTGTGACGACGACAGCGGTTCGGGAGCTGTGTACACTGCTGCTGCTGCACTCCAACACACTGGAGGCCAAGCATATACAAGCCATTCATGCACACTCGGAACTCTCAGATGTAGATAACATCGTCGACTGAGTAGATGCCTCATACGGTAGAAAATGTTAACATTTGAGACATGAGTCATTATTTAAATAAATGAACTTTTTAAACTTTCAAAAGCTTCTTAGAGTTAAGGAAAGACATTTTGCTGCTTTTACAGGTGTACTCGTTCAAAATTATTCTCACAGTCACTGTCTCACTCTCTCTCTCTCTTCCTCCCTCACACACACACATACACACACACACACACAAGCTATTTCGGGCAATATATGAGGTAATGAGAGCACATTCAGAGTTGTTTAGAACGTGAAGTGCTACAGAGAGATACTTGCCACTTTACCATCTTCATTGCAAGGTGTCTCTGTTGTGTGATCTTCAGCATATCAGTTGCTTTTTTTTCCATTTCTTTTCTTTTTTTGTTTGCGGTCTGAAATTGAATAATAGATGTAAGAGAGGGAGAGAAAAAAAAAAGGACTTTCATACTTTCATACTTCTTCTGGCATTATCTCTGGTGTCTGCAGCGCACCAAAATAACTGCAAGCCAAGAGCAGAGGAGGAAATAAAGATCGTAGTGTCTGTTTGTCAAATGGTAAAACTAGTTGGGGAATAAGCTAGCAGATGAGTTGATGATGGAGACTGAGTCAAAAGCAGAACTCCCAAGCTGGTTTTTAAACAGCCAGAGGCAGAAGATGAGGGGATATGTCAATCTCATGATGGAAAAAAAAAAGGGAAAAATATCTCTCTCTCAGCAGACTTTCAACATTGTAGGTATCTTTTGGTGCAAAATCCCCTTCAGCTGAACCACACACAGCCAGTGGAGAGCGAGATTAAGGTCCAGTAAGGGGCCTGGGCTGCAGCTGAGAGAGCCACGTAGGGCCTGTCCTTTGGAGGTTTTCTGGCCCCTAAGCCACATTCTGAAAAACACAGGAAACCCCACTCAGAGCTGTGAAGGTTCTGTGTTTCATATTGATTTCCCCTGCATGCCGGTAGCTCCAGAGGTAATTCTAGCCTTTGGGGACCTTATCCATCCTTCCCAGCCCACTCACTAGTTGCCCGCCTGGGCTTCACTGGCTCTGCTGGACCCCTGGATGGAGGTACGAGCCACGGGAGGAGAAGAAAAAGACAAGAGCCCCTGGCAATGATGATGAGCTGTGCCGGGTCTCTGAGTTCAGTCATCTACCAGCCTTTATCCAGCCTTCCAACCACCCACCCTTGTTTCCATCTGAAAAAGGGAAAATAGAGAGTGGTTTTTAAAATCTCACCTTTGGCATTCAGCATCCCTCTGCTCAATGCAAATGTAAATGTAAACACTAACACTTTGATTAAAAATATGTGGGAAGAAAACACCAACTTGCTCTTTTGTAACCCGCCCCAAGGCTCTCACTGCTATACAGAAACAAATAAAACAGCCCAACATACTGTGCGCAACAGAAAACATTCATTTCTGTTCATTCTAAATGTTGTCCAGAAATATATAACCTACAGGTTAAAATTCAACACACCTAACCTCTCCTGCAAGTAAATATGATCAATATTAATACTTATTCATGCAGGCACATTCCTTTGTTCCAAAGCATCTTGAAATATTCTGAAAGTATTCTGAATGCTGTTATCATGCTAATATGATAAGATCCTTTGTGTGTTTCTTTGTTCTTTTCTCTAAGAAAAAAATGAATTGCAGGGGCCTCCTTCAGCAACCGTCCACCCACCAACCCCAAATTTCTGTCAAAACCAGCTACAAAGACATATTCATCTCAGTGTGCTCTGCTGGAAAATTAATGAGACACAGAAAGTAGCGGGTAAAATTGGCCAAAGTCACTTTTGGGGTGCGTTGTTGATGAATTCCAATATGCTGTTATGTGGCTGTTTTCATCATATAATAGGGGAGCAACCGGGGTAGCTCCTAACTTGCCCTGCACAGGGTTGAGGGTGACGTGGGGTGAGATTGGGTGAGCTGGAGGAAGATTCAGACACAATGCCCCCATTGAGGATGTTCAGACATGGGTGTTAACTCGCCATTCCTTCACACACAATAGGGCCCCCCACTAGAGCCAGCACGAGAGACAATGTTGGTTCAGGGCAGCCCTCCACTCGGTGAGAAAGAAAGAAGCTGCATTATCAAGATGGGAGGAGAGGGAAGGTTGTAGAGGGGGGCAAAGGGGAGCAGGAGGAGCGAGACGAAAGCAGATAGAGGGCTATGTTTGGGTAGAGGAGGACTTAGGGGTAGAAGAGCCCCCTAACCCATGGCTTTGGACTTGAAGAACAAAGCAAAGATACGTCACAAATGCAGAAGCACTTTCAGTGATCCTAAAAAGCATTTTTTTTAAGTCTCACAAAATTCTTAAACGCAGGAGCATGTGTTACTCTAACAAAAAGGCATCATCACCCTGACAGTGAAGAACCCGCATATTTATTATATTTCTTTCTGTACGTCTTACCAAAGGACAAATTTACGCTGGGATAGATTACTGTACATTAAATATGTATAATTTAAACAAATGATAAATTTGAAGCATCACTTGCTATCAATGCTACATCATGGCAGCCTTTCAGAAATGTTTTTGTAAAATAAATAAATAAATGATTGTAGAATTCTACAAACTAAGAATGTCTACATTCTATAAATGAAGATTATTTAAGAATAAATAGCATAAATGACAGCTCGTTTTGGCTTCTACATTTGATTATTAAATACGTAGAGGAAGCCATCTGTGTTTGTTGAGAGGAAATCTGAAAGGACGTTGCTTTCTGACTGTGTGGCATCAGCGATGAAGCGAGTCAGAAGCAGTCCCCAGCACGGCGACACTAAGCAGTGTGTCCATAATTCACAATCTCAGTGACGCCAATGTCCATTTTTGAGTTCAGATCATCCAATAGCTCTTGTCCTAACTTAATTTAGAAATGTGTCATTAAGTCAATCAACTCTTCTTCTATTTTACTGCATTAATATTTATTTGACAAATGACGGACATCAGGTCCTTGCCACTGGGAAGCAGATGACAGTTATAAACTCATCACTTTTCATTCATATCATTTGTCCTTTTTTGTGCTTTTTTTAATGTTTGTATCTTAACTGTAATTTGCATATTGCAAACTGATATATTGAATGACCAAAAGGCATGACTCAGGAGATAAAGCTCCATTGCAATCAGTCCCCCTGTATCTGCAAACTGTGTATATGGTGATTATGCATTTGTTTAGCAGAAAAAAAAGGGTTAGTACTTACTATAATCTCTTTATAAAGGTAGTTCATGAAAGTGGCATGAATAAACAACAGTAAACCATTTATTTGAAGCTCCTTTCAATTTTATTCTTTTAAAAAATGAATTAAGCCTGCTTTTTCAAGAAACAGATAGAGAAACAGACACCAACAGATATAATTTTTTTTTTTTTTTAAAGAATACCCAAATATGAAAATAAAAATTGACAGCCAAATTGACATAATTACATAATTTTCTTGTGCCAATGAAGTGGGTAACATGATAGAACGGTTAATAAAAGCAGCCCCTTCTTGTTAACGTCGTCCTAATTGCACACGAGCTTTCTTATCCTAGAAGAAACAGTGGAATGAAATACCAAATTGCTTGTCAACTTTTGTTTGTCTCACAGATTGTGAATTTGACAAAGTGCAAGCACAAAAAGAAGGGTAGGTGAGCTTTTCTCTTGATTTTAATGGCATCGTGTTTGCAACAATGAGCAGGAAGCTCATCTTCCTATGACTTGAGAATTTTTGAAGCATCTTTAGTGTTTCTCCAAAGACCATATAACAGGCATTAGCTTGCTGCTGTTGCTTGTTATATTCTCTGTGTTTGCAAAGGAGCAGTGTTTTGAGAGTGTGTTTTAGGAGTAAGCTGACAGCCTTAACAAGGCACTGGTAATGTAAGTGTAGGAGCTTTTATCCTACATTCCCTTTTCCAGACGGGTATATCTCCTCTGGCAAAAACAAAAGGGTGGTTTCTGTTTAAAATGTATAACGGAAGCTATTGGTTTGGGTGTTTGAGGACATGAGGCTGTGTAGATGGTATGGTTGGGGGCACGAGAGCAGTTGGAAAATTTTTATGGAGATCCTGTGTCTCTATGGGAGCCTAATAGATTCCTGTGGTTGCAGTGAAAGCTCATTGTGCCAGTGTAAAGGATTACACTGGTAAACTGGTAAAAACAGGGGAAAGGAGCCCAAACACTCTCTACCTCCTATGGAGAGGCAACGAACCATTGAACAATGATGGGGACACTATGCTGCTAGCTGACTCGTTTCATCGAGAAAGAAAAGAAACTATCAGTGAGGCAGTGACTGAGGGAAGATAGAGAAAAATGGATTAGGGACTTCATATACATGCATGTGCACCAGCAACAGCAAAAACAGACAAACAAAAAGCAGAGGAAAAAGCAGCTGCAGACATAGTGAAAGATACAAATAAAAAAAAGGGGGGGGGGGGGGTAGCATGGATGGCGGTTTCAGTATTAGAGGGTAATATGGGCAGATGATGTCTGTCTTGCTTGTCTGTCTGCATCCTGAGTGACAGTTTACAATCTCTGAAGCAGCAGGCAGGCCCAGCAGGTTGGCTCTTTGGCTACACACAATCCCTCATTTCCCAAACCGATTTTTTTTCTCTTTAAATATGCCTACCACCTTCATCTGTTTGCAGCCTCTATAATCTCCACCACAACCCCCACCCATACCTCTGCATTTGGGCTAAGTAATTTATTCTCCAAATGATCAGTACATTAAAACACAATTTTGACTGTTCTCATTCTGAACACGTGAGTCATCATTTTTTTTTCTTTTTTTTTTTTTTTTAGGCTTAAAACACTATAACAACAATGTAAAATAATGAATCCTAATAGACAGAATCCTCATGGAAACAATTAACACTGAGTTTGTTAGAGCCAATCACCGATTTCATGCTATTTGCAAATATTTCGATACGAGGAGGGAAAAAAAATCGATTGAGGGTGAACTCCTCATCAGTAAAATAACCTTTGCATGTTTCCCACAGATTTCACAGACAAAGCGTGAGTAAAGCATTATACTTCTCTCATTTGCCGTTTAACTGGAAACCACACTGTGCATAATGCATCATCTGCATTCTGCATTCTGCAACCTGCCATGCTGAAAGACTCGTCGCCCTGCCTTCACTCTCTTCATCTCTGTTCCTTCAAAGGATGCCGAGGGTGTATTCAAACAGCAGGATACACCCTCAGCTAACAAACCTCATTAAGGGCCCATACACACTTTCTCAATGCAAACACTAGCTGTCACACATTCTCTCTCAGTGCACACACTGGTGGCCACACTGTCCACAACAAAGCATCTTTACAGAGCTAATTAGAAGGGTTCCCCCTTTCTATCTGAAACTCATCTGAATAGGAGGGAACATGATAATGAGGAGGGGAGAACAAGACTGACAAGGAGCAGAATCGAGAAGAAGGATGAGAAGGGAGTCGCTGGCGGAGAGTGAGAAAAGGAGAGGATGCTTGCTAATGTATTCACAAACAAGGTGCGATTTTCATAGTGTGGAATTAAAGCTGGGGGTTCATGTAGGCAGGGGGAACTGAATTAGTGTGACACCGCTCGGTGAAGCTCTGATGCAGCGATGGAGGCGAGCGGGGAGGGAAGTGAATGCTGCACCATTTTGTTTGGTGTGCCACGCCGTATCTAGAGAGGGACAGAGGGAAGGAATGGGTGGGACCCCAGCTTTGTGGGGACGGCGGTGAAAGACAAACTGCGGACACACACAACATTTGTATTGCATTTGTGTGGGTGTGATACGAGTGCTTATATGTGTAGACGCTGTAAGGTTCACAGTTTATATCAAGCACAAGGCCAAGTTTGTCACAGACTGAGTAGAAGGACATGTTAAAATCAGCGAGTTTGCATCACCATTTAAAAAAAGAAATTTTATTTTATTTTATTTTATTTTTTTAATTAAGTGAACACTAACTTGAAATATGAGAGAATGGGCTATCACAAAAAATGTAGAAAATACACACACAAAAGAAAAGAAAAGAAAATCAGAATCCACCCTCTATTCAATCCTGGGCAGAAATTTAAGTTCAAGTTGAAGTTATGACCTAACTGTTGTCTCACGAAGGCCAATGGCCCCTGATGGGAGTGCAAAGCATTCTGGGAGAATGGCAGGTGTCCCCCTGTCACAGAGTTTCCCAGACAGCTTGTTAATTTGCACAACATTTACACATGGTCCCTGCATCTACGTGTGTGCATGTGTGTATGCATGTCTGTGTGTGTATATTAGCGATGGGACTTGACCCTAGCGAGCTGCGGCACTGTTTCGCGTCTTGCTGGGCGTGGGAAAAAGACGGGATCCCTTTTCACAGCTGCCCGGCTGAAGCCTGGACTGCTTGGGGGCCCCTGTACCCCCTCCACACGCACCCCTTTTCTCCCTTGTCCAGCACCCCACCAAACACACACACACACACCCTCCCCACCCCTCCTTCTTTCCCATTCAGACTCCAGCATACTGGCTTTCAAAAGCAGGACCCCCTTCCCAGCCCTTCATAAATACATCTCATTATTCAAGCCCTAGTTTGCATAGGGATTCCAAAGAGATCTCTTCCCAGCTCATGAGGCCTGAAACCCCTCAGCCTTTTAGACCGCACAAGTGCGAATTTCGACTTAGTAATCTCCCTGTGTTAATATTTGTTTTAAAACAATGTGCACACACTTTCAAAACTGCTTCACTGATGGCGCTACTAAAAGCAATTTTCATATTTGATGCAACGTGCGCAAAAAAAAAAAGACAAAATTTTCACAGCAATGAGGCAGAAATTGTTCACAGACCAAAAGCCAATGAAAGACGAGTTTAGCATGACTATTAGTGAGCGCTTTATCAGTCTGTATCTCATCTTCCACATGCTATTGTACAGTACCTCTCTGTCTCACACACACAAACACGCATACTTGAAACTCCCCAGATCAAGCAACAAACTCAGCCAAAACCAGAAACTCAACTCCTTAT
>JBAMYA010000009.1:9899921-9913932 GCA_037176975.1 Arrhamphus sclerolepis
TGTAGTAGTAGTAGTAGCAGCAGCAGCAGTAGTCGTAGTAGTAGTAGCAGCAGCAGCAGTAGTCGTAGTAGTAGTAGTAGCAGCAGCAGCAGCAGTAGTAGTAGTAGTAGTAGCAGCAGTAGTAGTAGTAGTAGCAGCAGTAGTAGTAGTAGTAGCAGCAGCAGTAGTCGTAGTAGTAGTAGTAGCAGCAGCAGCAGTAGTCGTAGTAGTAGTAGTAGCAGCAGCAGCAGTAGTCGTAGTAGTAGTAGCAGCACAGTAGTAGTAGTAGTAGTAGTAGTAGCAGCAGTAGTAGTAGTAGTAGTAGTAGCAGCAGTAGTAGTAGTAGTAGTAGTAGTAGCAGCAGCAGCAGTAGTAGTAGTAGTAGTAGTAGTAGTAGTAGTAGTAGTAGTAGTAGTAGTAGCAGCAGCAGCAGTAGTCGTAGTAGTAGTAGCAGCAGCAGTAGTAGCAGCAGTAGTAGTAGTAGTAGCAGCAGTAGTAGTAGTAGCAGCAGCAGCAGTAGTTGTAGTAGTAGTAGTAGCAGCAGCAGCAGTAGTCGTAGTAGTAGTAGCAGCAGCAGCAGTAGTCGTAGTAGTAGTAGCAGCAGCAGTAGTAGTAGTAGTAGTAGTAGTAGCAGCAGTAGTAGTAGTAGTAGTAGTAGCAGCAGTAGTAGTAGTAGTAGCAGCAGCAGTAGTAGTAGTAGTAGTAGTAGTAGTAGTAGTAGTAGTAGTAGTAGTAATAGTATTTTTTGTTGTTGTAATTTTCAGTTCATACATTGTTGAAGTTTTACTTCCATGTGATGTTGGGGTATTTACAAGAAATAATGTCAGTGTGATTTAGTGTAAAAATATTTGTTTAAGGAAAAGATCAAACGAAGCTCCTTATTATCTCTGTAAGAATAATAATTGTTTTTTGCGACATTGATTTTTAGATTCCACTTTTTAGTTTTGCATGTCAGGTAGGCTGTTTACTTTATGTTTTAAATTTGTTCAGTCATTTGTTTCAATTTTTAGTCCTTATATTTTTCAGTTTATGATATATTCCTTTTCCTTCTGATTTTTTAAAATAAGAACTTTGATTTTTAAAGTTTTATATATATGTGTGTGTGTGTGTGTGTGTATGTACATACATATACATCATTTATTGTTAATATTCTTTAATCCTTAATTTTTAGAAATTAAATGAGCTTTTAGAATTTAAAAATTCATTTTTTCATAAATCATTATTATTTGCACTCCACCTAATAAATTTAAAAGACTAAGTTTAGGGAGTTTGTTGGTTTTTATTTAATAAAAAAGAATTATGTACTGCACTTTTTCATTATTTGATCAATCTCATTATTACTTTATCTATATTTAAAAGATTTTAGAAAAAAGTGGTGTCTTAAATATGTTGTATCTTCTGATAGACATCTTGCATGTCTTGATTTTTTTGCTTTTAGACTTTATACTATTAAAATCTGACAGTTGCTTGGAAACATACACATACTGATAGCTTATGAGTTTGTTTGTTTGTTTTTGTTTTCACTATAGCACATGTCACAGAAAAGCAGTAGGTGTCAGTGGGTGATAAAAAAAACGTATCATTTTCATTATGAACAAAGTTTCAACTTATTAAACTTCTGAGCTTTTCTGTTAATTTTTAAATCTCACATATGCATTGAGTTACTTAAAACTCACAATAGAGAATGGATGTTAAACTATTTTTATTATCAACATTTGGACCACGTGGAACTTATTAGTCACTATTTTCTAAGATGTATAGATTAGATTTCTTTTCTTCTCTTTGAAGAGGAGGAAAAAGATAATCTCTTTGTCATTTAACAAAGAAGATAAATGACAAATGACTACCAGCATAACTGTAGGCTATACATATTTCACGTCTCCCTTTAATTAAGTTTGTCTGTGCACAGTGATAGTTTTAAAAGTTGTGTGTTATCAGTTGCAGGCCTCTTATTAGTGCAGCAGCTATTAAGTGCACCACTGAAAACAGTGATGGAGCATCAGGTTGAAGAAGAAGAAAAAGGAAAAAGACACATTTGGACTGGTGAGACTATCAACAAAAGTAATCTAACTTATTTCTGTTCTATCTTTAGTGTATTTATATTATTTGTCCTTCTCTTTTTCACTGACATTTGAAAATTAAATTAAGATATTGGATTTTTGTGGATGGCATATTAATTGTTCCCGTTTGTTTTGCTCACAGATAAAAACCTTCATATAGATCAACTAGGATATTCAATAGAACTGCACAATTTTGTGCAATTAACAAACGAAAAAATCTGATACATTAATTTAAAAAATAAGTTAGCCATACTTTTCAAAACTAGCAGCCCAAAATAATTTTTCACTTGACATCTATAAGAAAATAGCCTTGGATTAACAAAAATGAACTATCAAGGCATTTAGGCTAAAGTCAAAAAAGGTAGGCTTTTACTAATGATCAATAAGAAAAACAGAGGCAATTATCTTTAGACAGAAGAAATAAAACTTTCACGATAAAGTCTGTTGAGGTAACATTTGGAAAAGAATCTTGTAATTATTAATTGCGCAACAAATCAAACTCCACACACACACACACACACACACACACACACACACACACACACAAATAGCTAAACTTTAGTATCAACTAAAATACTGTGACTTGTTTCACACACAGCAGGTCTGTTCTCCTACTGTGACGTCTCAGCCAGAATGTGTAAATGTGAGTAATAAAGTTCTTACCACAGCAGTGTGGCGCAGAGAGCTGTTAATTCCTCCTCTGCCTGGTGTGAAAGAGGGACCGCGAGCCCTCGTGCCTTAATTTGAAGCAGGCTGGGTTTTATGATAATCAGGGCTGACACCGGCCTGTGCGCCGTGAATAGAGGAGGGCAGCCTCGAGCCGCGTTCCCACGAGCCGCATTCCTGCGGTCAAGTTCAAGCTCAAAAGCGCGAGCGGACATTAACTATGCGCGGCGTGCCGCGTGGCTAATTCCAGAAAGGCGCGCGCTCCCCGTCGTGGGAGAGTTCGCCACCTCGTATTCAGAAGGCAGCAGCGGCAGACGGGCAGAAAGGCCCACTGTGTGGCTGTCAGCAGCTCTCTGAGCAAACAAAAGAGAAAAGAGGCTTCTGTTGCGCTTGTACATTTATTAAACGAGTAAACATAGAAATAGAAAGATAGAAGCTGTTAAAAAAAAATCTCCAAACCTTAAAAAAATCCTCTTTTATTCTGACAATGTTTCTGTGACATCTAGGATAAAACTATTTTATTAATTTTCTTAATTTTTTTTTTTTTTTTTTACAAAAATGACCATCTGCACTATATGTCTGCTTGAATTCATTTACTATGCAACCACACACACACTACATTAGTTTTTATTTTATTTCTAAAAATGTTGAGGTCCAAATGACAATGCATTGATCCGTTCACATTGGTGAATAGATTACTGATCAGTTTTGAAGGTCTTGGGTAAACAGTACAGGTTCAGGACCCACTGGCTTGCATGTTGTCCATGCTTCCCCTTCCCCAACACGCCATGGGCTCAAATCAATGGGTCGTTCACTAACTTGTGCAAACCTTGATGACAAGTATGATCCAGTTATTTGACTCAAGAGTCTTGAGGCAGGGAGTCATCAAAAACATGCAGGGACGTGGCTCCAAAGAACCTGGAATGGGAAACACAGGTTTACACAAGATTGTCATATTGCCGGTAATGTATTCATTGATATGAATGTGTATTAGTGCATTGCCATTTGGATCTCCACATTTTTTTTTTAGAAATAAAAAGCAATATAGCGTTATTCCAAGTAATTAAAACACAGAAAAATACTTAGAAAGAAATCATTAACTAAGTTGCAGCACTGTATGGTTGCATGCTGGTGGCCACATGCATCCGCTTCCACGTCAGTGTTTACAGTAATGTATGATGTGTTTCACTTGTTAGAAAAGTGATGAAACACAAAGTGAATAGAAAATGTTTTCATTTCCTGAAGAACACTCAATTCAACATTTTACGAGATGTCAAAGAAACAAGCATTCTGAGAAAGACATATTTTATAATGATGATTTAAAAGCTGTGAGGACAACTAGTCCAAGCAGCTCTGATGTCACAGCCACCGAATAAATAATTTTTTTGGCCTATGTTTTACTTTTACAATGCAGTGGTACAAACACCCAATCTGTTTATTACATTGAATTTTAAGTTCTAATGCATCATTTTGTAGTGATGACAATGAACTTGTCTTTTGTCCCTGACTGTCAGCTTCCTTCACAGGGTGCAATATTTCTATAATCTAGCTGTATCCTCATTTTTTGAAAAAGGAAAGGAAAAAAACATCGTTCCTTACTATTTGAAAGCAAAATCTATCAAAAAACAAAAACAAAAAAAACAATCTTACAATATTTTTCTTTCCTCCACAGAAAACATGTACACACAGCACAGCATTACAGGCTATCTTCAGTGCACGATAGTTTTAAACATCTTGTTAAATTTCTCATGAAATCAAGTTTAACAGGATTTGGAAATCAGTTCGCTCAGTTTTCACGAGTCATTTCGAACAGGACCAGGTGTCCCTTTACATGAGCGGGAGTTCTGATGAGTTGATTTTAGAGGATTCCCACATGTGCGTAAGTGTGATGTGTCTAGCCAGAGTATAATTGGCTGGCTCAGTCCCAGACAGCCCCGTCCCACCTCCCCATGTTCCTGCATTTGAGGGCCCATATAACAGTGTCTGCTTCGCTGATCCCATGACCCCCGAGGGAATAAATCTTTCACTCATGATTTGGATTCTCCACCCCTGTCTGTGATCGTGAAAAGAAGAGTTTTACATATCAAGAAGTCATTGCCCCACTGTTCTTGAATCATGTAGCTATATTTTCATATTATTCTCATGCAACCCCCCCCCCCTTTTTTTTTTGTCACAGTGACGTATGGAAAAATGATTTTCACATTCACAGCTGACGACAGTACAGTGAAAAGTATTTGGGGAAAAAAGAAGAAAAGATTGAATAACAAAACCAGTATGTAATGCTGCTATTGTGCCCGGTTTACAAGCCTACGTACCACTTCACTGGCCTCCGTTTTACAGAACCTTTAAGTTGTCGTTTAAAGGCTTGACATCCTCATAAAAAAACATTTTACATTCAACTCTCTGAGGTCCTACAAAAAGAAACAGATTGATCAGTGTGGTTGGAAACATGTTATCATGTAATGACAACAAGGAGGGCTGGCCAGGTCAGAGGGGAGACGAACCCCTGACCCTCCCTGAGACGCGACGTGTGCCGCTGACCACGAGGCTCTTGATGAACTCGTAAAGCGGCGGACACTGCCTTTGGTGACCTTTGGTGTCACTTGCCGGACAGCAGACGGATGCATGTTTGACTCATTCGGCACTGATCAGATGACCTGTGGAGGCAGGAAGCAGCAAAGTGATTCAAAAGCATGAAAACAGGACAGTGTTTTGTTTTTCCATTTTAATTTCTTTCTAAAAAAAACAAAAAAGAAACTTAAAGTATGCCACATTAATGGTTTGATATAGCCTTTTAATTTTATTATTGCCTTCGGAAGTGATGTAGGGACATTTGTCAATCAATCTTTAGCTGCTGTTAAATCTACTGACACATGATTACACATGTGGTCAAAGTCTTACAGTGATAGAAAAAAACAAAAGAAAACAACAACTTTGAACTGTTTTTGTACAAGAGTAGCTCAAGGTGCACTTCCTAATTTCAGGAACGTATGGTAGAGAAAGCGGAAGCATTTATAATCAAATAAATAGAGACTTTTTTTGGGCTGCATCATTGCTACATATGAGCCATTAATGTTGTTTCATGGGAGAGATTACTGCTTTTATACAAACATCTACAAATAACTGTGATATAGTGTAATGGAAATCTTATATTGGTTGTTGATATATTAGTGGTAAAATACATTTTACCCTTGTCTAATTAATGAAAAATTGTGCTTTTATGTACAGGATTTTAAAAGTTGACTTTCACCAATGATTAGATTCAAAGGTCTGTTACTTATTGCCATTTTTCCCCCACTTTCATTCATAAGAAGATGAGACACAATCTGATCCCCAAACAGCTGTGTACACCCAAGCAGACAGTGTGATGATAGGCCATCAGACACTAATCTGACTCTACATAAGAACATAGACACCAAGGTAGCTTTAATAAGTAGCAATGATTTACCACCGTCCTTACTAAGTTTTGAGCTGTTTGTTTCAGCTCTGCATCTTCGTCATGTTTTTTAGAAGCTGGTGCTCGTCAGTAAAATCCTCTTAACGTTTCGCCATTGCTTAATGGCCAGTCTCAAACAGGGATGGGTAGGCACTGGTGGGCAGACATGTCCCCAGACACAGACACAGCTACAAACACACTCGCACCGCAGGGCAGTCATTTTTCACTCAGCACTGTGGGCTTCTGACAGGTCTGGGAGAGGGTCTGCATCCATGGAAGGCAGACTGGCAGGACTGACACCTCCGTATAGCAGCGTTAATTATGGGCATCTGTTTGCATGTCCCAGTCTAGGGGCCGTGGCTGTTGCCATAGGGACAGAGGAGAGCCGTTGGTGGTTCGCAGGGCAGACAGAGACCCCGTTATTCTCCTGAGAGGTGGCCAGATATGACCCCCCACAACTCACTACTTTTGATTTGGGTGGGAAACATGGGAGCAGCCAGCCAGAAGACAGACAGACAGTCTCAGGTTCATACTGCGAATCCGGTAGGACTGACCAAATAAATAAATGCACAAAATGGTACAGAGAAAAAAAAAAGTTTGCTTTAGCTTAATACTGTATGGCAGAATGGTTGATGCTTCACAAACTAGATTTTTTATTTTTTTTTAAGATATATGTGTATGTTAATATATCATTAAATTTAAACTTAAGTTACCTTGGTTAAATTGAGTTGGTAAGCTGTTATATGGTTTCAAAAAAGTACAAGGCAAACCAGTCAGAGAGATATAACAATTAGGAGACACACATACACACACAGACACCATGAAAACCCTTTATTCACACTTTGCATATATTAGCGAGAGTCTGTGCTCTCAGATGCATAGCTGTATTTTCCCACACCTCCCTATTTGACGTCTCTTTTGTCGCCGCGAATAAAAGCAGACTGATGAATGAGGAGGTGGACAGCAGACCCATGTGACGGGGAAGTTCACACTGAGGCAGCTACAGGGACAGCGGGTGACCCCTGCTGGACAAAATGTGAACAGCAGCAAAAAATCAACATATTTTGAAAAGCTGTTTTGACTCAATACTTGAATACTCAAGTAGAAGTGTAGAAGTAACCTCACAACATCCACCAAAATCATTTTAAAAAAAAAGAAAAAAAAAGTTGTAATAATTTTATCATTATTGTTGGCCTTATTTATGTTTTTCCCTTAAAAACAGACAATTCCTTGGATTCTTTGAGCTTGTGCTTTTGATTGTATGTTTTTTTTTTTGTAAAATTACTCACAGTTCAAAATGACCTCTTTAAGATTTTGTTATTAGATTATCATTATAGAGTTATAAGGTTAACTGATTTCCATACTGTAGACAGAATAAACTCTGACGTTGCATCATATGCTGGTCCAGAACATGTAAGTCTCTAAAGTAAAAGTAGGGATGCCGTTCTGAATATGTTACCTCACGAGTGTAATGATTACAAATCAAATGCAATAGTTTCCACCTAATTTAAACCAAATATTTAATAGAAATTTCTAGAAAGATGACAAATAACACCTGAGGCCTTTCAGTGTTTGTGCGTTTTCCTTGTATGTGCGTGTTCATGTATGTACATGTCCCATGTCATCTTGTGATGACATGGGACATGTCATTTTTTTTCTTTTTAACTTTCTGTGATTCCAACCTACTGGCTTCAATAAGTATTAAAAGTTTTCATTCGTTTTTTTCCCCTGTAGCAAGATGCATTATCATCCTGAAAAATTATGTAATCATCACTAAATATCTTGGCAGCTGAATGAATAAGAAAAGTGTCCAAAATGTCTATGAAAACGTGTGGATTTATTACATGTAATGACTGCCACCTGTCCCGTACCTTACCTGTCAAGCAACCCCATATCATCAGTGACTGTGGAAATTTGCATGTTTTCTTCATGTAGTCATTTTCACACATAACAGCACCAAACATTTATTCCAGCATCATCACCTTGCCCAATGCAGATTTGTGATTCATCAACGAATTTCACTTTCATCCAGTCATTCACAGTGGATGATTACATTTCTTTAGCTTGCTGTAACCTTTTTTTTCTATTCAGGTTTTAATGGTGGTAATCATTTAGCTATTCTGTATGTAAATCCCCTTTTCCTTCAGGCAATTTCTTACATTTCAGTCACACACACTGACTGCAGTTTCAGCCTATTTGCTCCTTTTTGTTGTGCTTTTCCTGTTTTCAAGGCATATAAGTTTTCTGTCTTGACATTTTGATGTCTTCCTGGGTCTAACAGCACGTTTCTCTTTTACAACCTTTTCATTTTGTTTGTACTTTGTCCAGATTTTAGACACAGCTGACTGGGAACAATCAATATCTGTTGCAGCATGCCGTGATGATTTAAATTCTTTATATAGTATTATAATCCTCTCCTGTGTTTTCAACTGACATCTCTCATCTAACAAGATTGAATCACTAGTATATTTAATTTAATACGTAAGTCTTTGTTTTAACTGCAAGCCACACGGTGTGTTCTGAATTTAGCCATGTGTGAGCCTGCTCTTGTGCACTCCAGAGCATATGGTGCCGTACACACCACCTCCTTCCTCATGTGCACATACGCCTCAGCCACCATTTCGCTCACCTGCAGACTTTAGGACATGGAGCTAAGGACTGAACAGTCAGCCACCATCTCCTTACCATATTGGTCGACCTCAGTCACCTCCCCGACAAGAGATATTCTACCGCGGTCCAAAGCCAAAGTTGGCCAAATTGGCACCAAGCACTTAAAATATCAGATCCTTATGGACCACCTCAAGCTGCAGGATGCTCGGCTCATAGCAGATTCATACAGTATAGCAGGTAGCTTTACACTTGGACCATGGCCTCACTGACCAAGCTGTACAGACAGCCTCACAAGCTGGCCCTCCAACGAATCAATGAAGTTGTAGCTGAGCCACCAGTCAAGAGTGGAGACATTGGGATTCCGGCTGTTTGCCTTGAAAGTGAGGGCCCTAGTGGGCATGTTAGACCAGCTGGAAAAAGAGGGAAAGACAGAGCTGGAGTGCGGGTGACGTGTAACATGGCTGATGTCAAATCTGTTACATGATCTGTGCGCCCAGTTCAAGAGGTTCTTCAACCTGCTTTGTGTTCTGATCCCCACACTTCAGCAACTTCACAGACTAGCTGGAGTATGAAGTCTGAGTGCAGGAGGATTAGATGACGACTAATCGTTCCAGGCAACCAAAATTACTCCAGGGCAAAGCAGAATCCAACCACACACTTGACCACTGTCCTGCTGGTTGATGCCCCTGCCAAGCAATCAGAACCATCCAAACCAGCTTTGTCTCTATTGCAGAAGACAGAAAAGCCAAAAAAAGTACTGTCCATTCTGTGACAATGTCCAGCCTTCAAGCAGTTGTCCACAGAACAGAGTGGACTGGATCAATGCTGAAGCCCGGTGTTGGAGGTGTGGACGAGACCATCTGGTGGCACAGAGCTACTTGAAGGCCCACTGCCAGAAGTGCAAACACACACATCTCAAGGGACTGAGAAGCAGCTAGCTCAAGATCCAGCCAGACCAGAGTCATACAGTGATGAGATCAAGAAGGTGCTGGATGCCGGCTATGTGGAAGGACTCACTCCGACTGGAGCCCATTCCAGTGACAGATCATGGTTTGTACCTCATCACATGGTCCATAGTAATGGCAAGGACTGGATTATGTTCAACTGTTCATTCACACATCAAGGTGGCAACATGAATGGTGGCAACAGCTCCTCCCTGGACCTCCCTGGACATCAGTATCCTCTCTGTTTGGTGTGCTTCTCCGCTTCAGACAGCATCCTGTTGCAGTGAGCAGCGACATAAAGAGGATGTTTCATCAGGTTTATTTCCTACCTGAGGACAAGCCCTTTCTGCGCTTCATCTGGCAGGATCTGGATTGTAGTAGACCATCAGACGTCTATGAATGGCAGGATTTGCCTTTAGGAACAACATGCAACCTATGCTGCACTGTCTTTGCCATCCAGAAGCACATCCTGGATCACAGCAGCCCAGAGGATACCCGCCACTCAACTGAGCACTGTTTTTATGTTGACAACCTACTGCAAAGCTTTGCCTCCATGTCAGATGCTAAAGCAGTTGGTCAGCAAACTGCAGCCGCTCCTCCTCTCCGGTGGGTTTGGGCAACACCTGTGGGCCACCAATGTGCTAGGTATCATCAGCCACATGTCTGCAGACATCAGGTCAGAGAGCTATGAACTCTGGCTGTCTCATGATGCTGCTGATCCACAAGAGCAGACACTAGGACTGTTATGGCACTGCATGTCTGACACCCTCACTTACAGGCTCTGCCATTCAGAGCACCCTGAGCCTACTACGCGTAGCATCTATCGAGTGCTAGCAAGGCAGTATGATCCCCTTGGACTGTTCATTCCCTATTCCACCAGGGCTAAGATCCGTGCAGCACCTCTGGGGTAAGAGAAGAGACTGCGATGACCCATGACCTCCAGAGGATATCCTCCAGTTATGGCACACCTGGGAGCGTGAACTCCATCAGCTCCCACCCATCTCTATCCCATGGTGTTATGTTCTGCGGCACTCAGATGGCTGCTGTCTTGAAAACAGAGCTGACACCGACCATTACCAGTATCACATACTGGACTAATTTATTCACAGTCCTCAAATGGCTCCAGTCACAGTCCTGATGTTACAAGGTGTTTGTTGGTGCCAGGGTTGCCCACATCCAAGAGCTGACAGAGGGCAGTCCCTGGCGGTACGTGAGTTCAGCAGACAACCCTGCCAACGACATAACCAGGGGTCTGGTTCTATCACAGCTCCTTATTGAACACCGCTGGAGTCGTGGACCAACATTCCTGTGGCAGGAAACTCAATGGTGGTGGAAGCGCCTAGAGATGACTTGTCGTAAATAGGCGCTATATAAATAAATTGAATTGAATTGAATTGAATTGAATTGAATGGCCAACCTGCCCAGACTTCTCATCATCTGATGAGCCCACTGAGCTGCGGAAGTCACAGTTCTGTGGATTTCTCTCCATGACCTCTAGCCCTTCACTGCCTAATGCAGGAGGCTCCAGTAGCTATCAGCAGCTGGAGGCTTAAATCAGAGCCTGACAGGCACAGAGAGACTGTTTTCCTGAAGTATTGATCTGAGTTGGAGGAGGCTCCGCAGATGTGAGGCCTTGGATGAAAAGACCCTACATCCAGTTGTGCTAAACCTGCATCAGGCCATCACCAAACTCATCATTTAGGACTTTGACAGTCGGCTCGCACACCCAGGAGCTGTATGCTGAGTTATGCAGGTGGTTCTGGATAGTACGGGGGAGATTAGTTATCAGAAAACACCAGCACAGCTTTCTTGAGTCCCATCACTGGCATGGTACACCAATGATCCCCAGAATGGCTGATTTGCCACCTTCAAGTTTGCGTCTTCACCAACCAGCCTTCTATTCCACTGGGGTGGATTGTTTTGGGCCACAGGTCATTAAGATCAGTTGACGCACAGAGAAGCGATGGGGTATCATCATACCTGACGACGCGTGGGGTGCATCTGGATCTCCTCGTCAGCATGAACACTGATGACTTCCTCATGGCGTTACAGCACTTCATGGCTCGCTGAGGAAAGCCTCATGAATTGCTGTCTGATCAAGGCACAAACTTCCGAGATGGCAGCTCGGAACTCCAAGAGGCCTTTAATAATCTCACTCCGTCTCGTCATACCCAGCTGGCCAGTTAGCAATCAGTTTCAAATTCAACCCACCTAATGCCCCTCACTTTGGCGGTTCTTGGGAGCGGGAGATCTGTTCCATTAAATCCACCTTCCATACCACTCTGGGGGGCCAGGCAGTCACAGAGGACGTCCTGATGACTGATGTGTTGATCGAGGTGGAAGGTATCATCAGCTCGAAACCACTGGGATATCCCTTGTCTGACACCTCAGATCCAGATCCCATCACACGTGACATATTGGAGATCCAGCCACTCCCCAAATCGTCTACTCAGAGGCAGAGCTAGTGAAGCTGATGCAGATGGAGGCAGCATCAGGCTCTTGCTGACCCGTTTTGGGCCAAATTCATCAAAGATTATCTGCCCTCACTTCAAATCTGCTCCAAGTGGCAGCAGAAGAGAGATGATCTCTCAGTTGGAAGTTTCGTCAAGGTTGTCGGCCATCAGCTGCCACGAGGCCTGTGGGCAACACCTTAGCCATCGTTCCTGGAGTTGATGGCAGGATACAGACAGCGCAGATCCAGGTCAAAGATCGGACATATATGTGACCTGATGCCCATCTCATCAGACTCCCAGCACTCTCTCAGGACACACCTGGCAGACTTCAGTGACAACTTCACTTTATGAAGTTGGGGGCGGCTGTTCAGAATTTAGCCATGTGCATGGACAGCCAGCGGTGCACCCATTGGGTGGGCAATGCAGCAACTTAGTGCTTTAAACCAATCCTGTGTTCCAAAGTCTCTGTTCGTGTGCTTGGCCTGTATGTGATCAACAGATGCATATGCACAGGGGTATGAGTCACTGCAACAGGTTGGAGTGGAAGACTTCCAGCCAGTCACAGAGTTTATTTCTTTAAAAATTCTGGACTTTCAACCATGCTTTCCATCCAGCGTGAGCTGCTGTAATCATTCATGTTGTAATATTAAGAATGTTACTTGATAGTTAATTGGAACATTGTGAAGTGAGGTTATTTCTAAGTTCATTGTCGCCTTGTGAATTTGTCACCTCATGGTAAAATACCGGTAATTATTTCTCTCATTTATGCTTACTGTCGTGGTATTGCATGTCCGTATTAAGCACTTCAAATAGTCCTAAATGTAATTGCCTTGCTCATCAGGTACGGTGAGAGGAGCTCAATTTAGTCCGCATTACATGGCTGACGTCATCTGCCTCTGTTACAGCGCTGCATGGCAGCACGCGCTATTAAAGGGTCAGTGTCAGTGTTCATTTAGGCTGTAGGCAGCAAAAGCTTTGTAGGGATGAAGTGGTCATGAAACTATTGTTGTTATATTCATGCCATTATTGTTTAATCTACACACCAAATTCATATGTGTAATTGGCTATTTAGGGATATTTGTTATTCATTTATGATCATTTCATTTCATTGCCAGCTCCTATTGTCATTTCTATATGGCAAGACACACTAATGTTGTATGTATAAGGCACTTACAATGTTGTACATTTTGTTCATTTATATTTTGTAGTCAACCACGGATTGACAGATTGAAGTAAGGATTTGGAAGTAACCAATGTTTTAACTCAATGATCAATGCTGAGCTAAGAAGAGTGGCATATGTGAGTGTGACCATTAAATGACTAATTTGGGAAACATCTCTTAATTCTGACCGGACTTCCTGAGGTGACTGCCGCCACCACAACTAACACAGTCAAATCATACAGTCCTTCTAGAAGATTCACCACAACATTTTACATTGTTGTGTAGTTGTGTGTTGTGCGTGTTGTTGTGTTGTGTTTCTATTCTTACATAATAAAGGACAGTAGTATGAAGTATTTCACTACATGCTGTTCTGTGTATCGTTGTGTATGAATACAGAATGTAAAGACAACATGAGGGTTAAAGTGCTTATTTTCTATATTTCTCTGCTTGTACGAATCTTTTTTACAAAATTTCTTCAGTTTATGGAGGTAAAATTCACAGCTGCAATGGCAACATATTGACACACAAACAGTGTCACATTGTATGATATGACGTGAAAATAATAATACTTTAAAAAAATGGAAAAAAACAACAACTTTAGGTTTAATAGAGTTTGAAATGTTGTGTTTTCTTTTCTTTGTAGTAATATGGTAACATATCAGTATTAAAAAAAAAAAAAAAAGATCCCTCTTAACACACTG
>JBAMYA010000009.1:9914032-9924309 GCA_037176975.1 Arrhamphus sclerolepis
AGAATATCCTCAGGGAGAATGTCCAGGAAGCAAGTCATGACCTTAAGCTCAAATCCATTTGGGTTGTGCAGCAGGACCATGATCTGAAATATACCAGCCATCTCGGAATGCCTAAAAGATAAAAGATAAAAAATAAAATAAAAAACAGTGAAGGCTTTGGAGTGACCTAGTCAAATCCTAGACTTAAATCTAATTTGAGATGCTGTGGCATGACCTTCAACATCCCATTCATGCTCAAAAACCCTCCTATGTGGCTGAATTCAAATAATTCTGCAAACCAACAAGGCTTTTCTTTCTTTTTCTTTTTTTTTTCGAAGTTGCTGCATTTTTCATGAGCTTGAATGTGCAACACGTTTGTGATGACAAAGGCATCATTACCTACATTGGGGCAAAAATATCCCGAGTCAGTGCATGATTCTTTTATTCTGAAAAACAGTTATCTGTTTTCCAAGTTGTGAAATTGGAGACGGCTGGCTTGTCTGTGGGTCAATTTGTGAAATCCTTCGTTAAATACTCTATTCCATTAGAAAAAAGAGCATGTGTTCATTCATGTTTTTTGAGAAAAATAAAAACATATGAGAACCACATGAGCTGGAGAAATAAAATGCAACAAGGCCCGCACAAGGAATACTGAGGAGCGCGCCACTGGAATCCTGAAGACCAGGTTCCGTTGTTTGGATCGTACTGGTTGGAGCACTGCTGTACAGGCCACATAAAACATGCAAAACCCTCATTTAAACAGGGCTTCTCCAACACGTTACAAGTTACTTGCACGCGCAATCCAGAATTTTGAGTGAGAGGTGGAGCAACGGTTTGCGAGTCATTTACTAAGAGTGATTGCGCAAATCGTGGCAGGTGCAAACCCGCTGGAGACGCCCTATTTTGCATGTTGTTTTCTGGCCTGTACAGCAGTGCTCCACCAAACTCCAAGATGTCAATGCTGGTTCAGCGATATTTTTTAATAATTGTTTCCTCGTTCATCCCAAAAATGTTCACACAAGGGTGAATAATGCGTTCTCTGCATCCCCTTGCTTCGTTTGATTTCTCCTTCTTGTGTTAATAACCACAGTCACGCGTGCGCAATTATACATACAGACTGTACGCCCTTTTGAAACGTATTAAATTTAGCAATTTATGAGCAAATTGCATTCAGGTTTGAAAAACTACCTTTGCGGGTACTAAATTGATATAAATATTCTCCTCCCATCACACACAGAGTTGCGCGAGAACACCCCAAATTGCATCTTCATCGTGGCGGACAACTGGATTAGACTCCATATTTCGCACGCAAACCATTGCACACACTGTTGATAAATCAGTTTGTAGCTTTCTTTTTTTTTGTTTGTTTTGCGTGTGCAGTGAGTTTGCACTCGTTTTAATACATGGTAACCTTTAGTAAATCTGGCCCTTCATGTTTCCACCATGGTTTTATTTTTCTTTTTGGCTTAATTTGTATTGCAAAGTCGGATGCAATAAAAGAATCAGGTATTATTCATCATGCCAAATTATCTTAATGAATCTGTATTTTAAAAAACAAAACAGAAAAACAACTAGAAATACACAACATAATATGAATTGTCAAATTATCTGCACTTCTTCTAAAGTCTCTCAACTTTCCAGTTCATTGTAGAAAAACTTTATACTGTGAACATGCTGGGTGTTTCAGTCCAGTCTATCACTGAAAACACTAAAGTTTTACAAGAAGAAAAAAACAACCTTAATCATTGTTACTGAAAGGCTAATTATGTCACATTCAGTTTTACTCTCTTCACTTCTATATAGAAAGTATGCGATGTGCTTCAGCCATGATTCCATTTATTTCTCTTTTAGCATGTTTATTCAAGAACTACCCGGTTCATTTTTAATCAAATTTATTTGTCGTGTGTTTCATACAGAAAGATAAGTTGGCGTTTTCCTTCAACAGCTTAAATACTGAAATTGTATTTTACTTGACTTTTAACGCTAATAACAGTGGTGAATGTGTATGTTGATGACGCTTGTTTCTCCCTCTAGCAGAAAGAAACCTTAATTTGAAAGGGCCTCTAAGTGGCAATACCCCTCCAGACCAAACTGGGGCAGTAGAATACAAGAAAGTCACACAGTCTCCAACCTGACAGCAGTCATCCAACTAGCCAAGAAATCTAGACGTACCGCCAGCAAATTTACATTTGCTCACCAGGCCTGCCTACCTACTATTTTCTGAAAATGAGTGTGAGGACTGACTTCTGTTTGGAATGTTAAATTAATTTTGTAAATTCAAGTGGCCAGGTGCTGGACAGTGATTGGAGGAGCATGTAGCTGCACGATGATTGGCTGCCTTGGACCCAGCTGAGAACTGAAATGGTTCCAGGATGTGACAAGACTTGTTACACTCTCCCTCTCCTCCAACCAGCCTGATTCTGATCCTGGTCCTGATCCTGGTCCTGGTCTTGGTCGTGGTCCAGTAATTCCATAAACCATAGAGTTTGTAGGGGCACGTCACTGTGCATGTTTATTCCAGTTTTCTCCTATTTTTCTTTAGTTTGAAAGGTTAAATTTTTGTCTTTTGGTTAATTTATTTTTGGATAGGTAAGTTTGATCATTGATGGTATTCTGTTTTGTTTGTCGTTTTGGCACTGGTTTCACATAGCAATTGCATGCTGACAAGCGACCAACACCTTCTCACTGTTTTGCCTCTGGCCAGTTTGTAAGTTTGGCCTAAATGGTCTATCCTGTCTGCACTCTCAACATGACTGACATGAGCAGAATACCCTCACCCAGTGTAACTTGGATGAAGGGAGACCAAATACCATAATGATTTATATATCCTATAGTGCGATGAAGTGGTCGGACCATTCCCACTTATTAGCACAGTGTTTTCAGTGGCTTTTTCATCAGTACAATGGATCCATGTTTTTAGCATGGATCAAAAAGAGTTGTTCTTTTATAGCCTACTTAGATTAATTTGATTGGTTCTTGTATGTTTTAAAGTGTAAAACCCTGCAGCCATTATTTTATGGTGCACCAGTAATGATGATGCTGCATGATGTATCGAGCCAATAAAATATCTAAACCAAAGATCAAAGAAATAATTTTCAAGGAGGCTTGAAACTTGAATGAATGCTTTGCAGAAAGATTGACCAGGTGGATTCAAACAGCTTAAGCTGAACATTTACTCTTCATTGATGCTTTTGAGAAGTGTTAAATTCCTTATGTACGAGCTCAGTAGAATATTTCAAATTTTCTGAAAACCTGAGCGAGATTTACTCAGAACACCAATAAAGGGCTCAGTGTAGAATGACTGTGATTATTAACATCTAGATTATGATTCCGACACCAATGCCTGTCTGAGTTACACAAGGGGAACATGCATAATTCAAAACAATGTAGACCATGAGAGACTGCAGACCTGATGAATATCAAACAGCACTCTGCTGTACTTCTTACTGTCTCACTGACAGAAATCCATGTTTTAAACCTGCTGAACATCCTTACATAATTAGCAAAAGAATAAAGTTTCATTTCTGTCTTTGTGTGGACGTGAATCGTAAGGTTTATTTTGTATTGAACCTACTGCTGATACCATGGGTGGATTTGGAGATGTGGCAGCTGTGTTTTCCCTGATCAGTTGTTTCACTCAGATCTACTCATCACTGGCCAAATGTTACTCCTGCACATATTACATAGATACAACACGATTTACCTCCTTTGGTTAAAACAGAGGGCCAGAGGGTTACAGTCTATGCTTCCCTAAACTTGTGTCATTTACAGATTACATGAGGATCTGTGGGGGTTCAGTTGATGGTCACCAGATCAGCGCCTGGTTTATGAAGGAATCGGATTATGGTCTCATAAAGTCGTCGTCCCCCCCCCGACACACACACACACATTTTTTTCAACCCCACTCTCCCCTCCCCTCCCCTCCTCTCTCTGAATGGGGGCGCTGCATCTGCCTGTCACCGCTTGCCTCTTTGTTCAAAACGATGTTGCCTCTCTCCTTCGGTGTTGCTGCTGCTGCTGCTGCTGAAGGGGGGGTGGGGGGTGTGGGGGGCACAGGGAACACCTTGCTGTCTGTGTGCACGAGAGTCTCTCTCCCCTCTCCCCTCTCTCTGTCTGACTGTGTGTGCATCTATTCCGATCTGGCAGATATCAGTGTCTGGCGGAATGACTGGCGCATGTAGGCTGCTGCTCAGCGAGGAGAGGATAATGTTGAGGAAGGACTGAAAAGTCAAAGAAAAAAAAAACCCTGGAGCGCTCGTGCGCACACTCGCGCCGGTTTCTTCTGCCTCCGCAAAGTGCTGTTTCACCCTTGTCTCGACGTTTTGCCGTTTCTGCACCCACCGGGAGCTTTGGGGAGCACCAAAGCTTGCGCTGGCATTCCTGAGGACTGCACCAGTAAAACGCTTCTTGGTCTGTCAGATACGGTAAGAGCAAGAGCGACAAAAGAAAGAAAGAAAGAAAAATCTTTGCGTGCATGCTTTGTAATTTCAGTTATTTGGTCAGCGTGTCATTGCTCAAAACAGCGGGTCGCCGTGGACCATTTATGTGACTGAATGTTCTGGTTTCAGTTGGGAAAAAAATCACTTTGGAGCAACTTGACATACAAGGATCAAGAATGTTGAGGCTATTCATGCAAAAAATTGCAACGAATAAAAAGCAAGTAATTTTTCTGTTGACCATTTAATCTCATTTCTTCCCCTTCGCACCATCACAGCGCCAGCTTTCTGATACGCACACAGATCACACGCGTTTGGGACATCTTCAATAATTAAAAGGTGAAAGCTTTTAAAATTGGTCTATATTTATGACTCGTGTAGGTTCATGGATAAATCATCAACTCAGCATGTAACCTTGTTAGTGCCTTGTTCACCTGGTTTCATCCCAAGAATTTATGATTTGTGTCACCGGTAAGCACTGGTTCACCTTACTTCCTAAATGTTTCTTTGAAGATGACAAAATGAAAAGCTATCAAAGGTGGGGATACTTTCTTAGATGGGATGCAACTGTGGAAGCATATCTGAACACTTTGAACAGGTGTTTGTGAAATCTGTGAAAGACGGTGTGTTGAATAACTGCCAAAATCACATCTGCTATCAATCCACCTTCAGAGCTGTCACCTGGGCGTGATATCAAAGATACTCTCTTTGAACTGGATTATTAGTGATCACAGGGTTTCCAGGCTGCTTCAGACTGAAGTCCATTGTATTTGTGCAAAAAGTTTGCTTTAGTCTAGAAGATTATTATTAAAAGGAATAAAGGGAATGATAGTCTGGTGATGAGCAGAGGACAAGATCTTATGGGTATGTATTGATGAGTGCTTGCTCTATAAACAAATCCTGGCATGTACAAATTACAGCGAAGTAGGAGAACAGTTTGGGTCACCTTGACAAATGAGCTGCATTGTCTCAGAATATGAGAGGATCTCTTGTCCAATAAAGCCCTGTCTGCTTCCTTTCACCGCTCTAGTCTGGAGGAGGCCAGGTCTTTTCTTTCATGGCCTTGTTAGTATGCCTACCACCAGCTGCATGTAATGTAAGTGTGGCATAAAGCAGGAAGAGGTTAACTGGACAACACCTCATTATAGGGGAGCTGTATATTTTTTTAAACGGTAAAAGAGTAGCAGGGAGATCAGTGGAGGGTATGAAATAACAAAGTAAAGAGACTACGCTAAAAGTTTACAATGCATTTTTCATCCTCTCTGGATGCAGATATGCTTCTACTGTATGTTTATTTGTATGAAAGACAGTGAAAGGGTGCGTGCGCTTCCATGAGACACAGTACAAATAGTAGTTAAGTGTGTGTCAAGTGCGCTCATGCAAGCAGAGGGACCAGCGAGCAGTATGAGGAGAAGAGCTATGCAAAATGTTTCAGATAGAAAGAATGCTGTTGAGAAATAAATTAAATATTAAAAGTATTTTAGATTACTGTTCAAGCAAAAGTACAAAAAAACCCTGCTATTTTTGTGATTTGATTGGACACAAACTAAATACAGAAGAATCGTTGCCAAAAAGTTTTTCACAGTTTTTATTTTTAAACAATCTATAGTCAGAGGCAGAGCAGTACAAAACCAGTGAATGAGTGAATTATTCACTTATGGTGAGAATTTAATGAGACAGAATTTGTCATTCAAGTGATTAGCAGCAAAAACTTCTGTTTTTCTAGGTTATTTGCTGTTTTACATGTTAAGACTTTTGGCTTTGAGGGTCCATCTTATGGGGAAATAAATACAACAACAGTTCAGTCCTACTCACAAATGTTTAGATTCTTCTTCCAGTTGGCTTATATGAATGCAGTTTAAGAGTCCAGCTGATGTTGTATTTTCAGTAGAAGTCAAAAGTAATTCTGAGCTAGAGTTTGATATTATTCTCTACAGTTAGAAGGGGTCCACTCTAATATGTCACTTAGGTGATTATGGGTTCTATTCCCCCCCTAATACAGTGTTAATAGCTAACAGAATGGGGCAATATAAATGCAAATGAGTTCTGGCACTCACTCATGGCAGCCAAGTTATGATCAAAATAAGATTCATCTTTAAGACGGCTACACTTTGTTGCTTTATGAGTGTGCTGCCCTCAGAATGAAAGGATTTCAGTTTTTTCACAATGCGATAAGTGATGATGTATACAGCATTGAAACAAGACAAAAATACAAAAATAAATAAATAAATAAATACAAAAACAAACAAAACAGGAGATTCAGTATTGAACCAGGTTGTGGATTAAAATGGTGTTATAAAGCCTTCTCTTTGAACTTTTTGCATGATTTACTGTGAGGATGGAGAAATATTTTTGACTAATAATGCCTTTTCAGTCATAAGACTAAAACCTGTCCTTGTTTTCAGCACTGGACAGCTCCCAAATCTCAAACAGATTCAGCAGTGAATGGATTGTGTTTCAAGGTACTGGGAAAAGGATTGTTTCACGGAATATCAAGACCATCTTGCAGAGAAAGTGCCCAGTCACCAAAACCTGAGGGGGATTGGGCACAAAGATCTATCAGTCAGCTTCGGTCTTTAGCTGGGGAGGGACTAAAGCAGCCCACCAGGCCAATCATTAGGAGCATATGAGACCACGGCAGAACAGCTCACCCACACAAAGAAAGAGGTCCTGTCTTTGTCTTTGACCTGGAGCTCTCCTCAAAGGTTCGGTGAAAGACAAATGTTTTACTTCACCGTTTGTTAAGAAGTTTTTTTTTAAGGCAAAGTTTTATCAGCCTCTGCAACATAAAGATTACAACAACTCGTCACTTTGTATGTAATGTCCTCCTTTCTGAAACACATCCATTCAGATATTTTTAAGTGTTAGATGCTAACGTTAGAATAGCTGCCGACTTGCAGAGCATTTTTGCACTGGTGATAAACACTTGCAGGACAGCATTTTTTCTCCTTTCCTTGCCTCATTGGTATTCCACAGACTCAGCACATCATTAAAGACAAGGAATTCTTGGATGAAGTCCCACCAGCATGTTCATGCTTGTGTTCATTATTCCATTTCATTTCACCGCTGTTCTCTTTTGTGAACCTCTTTCTCTGTGGATGGAAATGTAGTCATATCGTGGTCAGTGTGTGTGGTAATTCAGCTAATGCAAAAAGAGCGTCTGTGAAAACATACGTTTTATGCACTTAAAATTATGGGCCTGTCTCATACACCTGATCCTTTTTTTTTTCTTTTTTTTTCTCCAAGCACTGACCTCAGGACCCTGACCCTTAACCCCCACTGGAACATCTGGTGTAGTGGCTTCACTGACTGCATACAAACAGCCACAAGCTGCTTATGCCTGACTTCCGACACCGAATTCATTAATTAAACATTTTCCTACAAATCACTTCATCTTTATAAATTCAAACTCATATGTAAAGCTGTTCTAACAATCTCTTTATGACAAAACAGATCAAATTACGGCAGCAGTCATGCGGACAACAATGTGGATTTTTGAAACCTGTTTTATTTTTGCTATGAAGCTGCAGCATCTGTGTTGTGGTTAACTCTCACTGCTCTCATTGTGTCATTTTCCCCGACACATCTGACACCAAACAGCAGACAGAGAACGTTAGCAACTTACATCAGTCAGTGGCAATGTTAAAACCACTGACAGGTGCAGTAAGGAACAGTGATCGCTTTTTTTACAGCTTCTGGCATGTGTGTGAATACTGTTTTGAAGAGCAGCATTTTTGCCCATGGAGGTCATTGTTCATTTAAAAAAAAAATGCTCAGAAATGACCTCAAATTGACTTCTCTGAAAATGTGCGTTTTAAAATGAACTTGTTTGTTTGTTGTTGTATGTTTCCATCTTCCGAGACTACCTCTGCTCTAACCAGTTCCTGTTCCTGAGGAGATGTCCATTCGCAAGAGTCCACTTTATTCATTTGACATGATCATCAGTCCCTTCCATGACTCTGATTGACTAACCGTGACTCTTCTGACTGCACTTGTTAAACCGAAAAACTTTGATTTCCCGTCGCAAAGCCAGACAAATCCCTTAAAGACAATGGCAGACGGCCAGATTCATGTGTCTGGACCTGGAATCTCAGTAAAAAAAGTATCAAACATTATCCACAATTTTTATAATTCAGACATGCTAAAGGAAAACAAAAATACAGCTTTCTATCAATTAAATAAGATAATTTTTCCAACATGATGCAGGGGGGTAGAAATCGATAGATGTCAGTGTAATTTGAGTCCTTTTGATGTGTTACAGAAATAGGTTTTGATTAATTTCAATGATGCTGCTTTTTATTTAGTCTGAGAGAGTTACAGTGAGTGACAATATTCTGTTCTCACACCTATATGTTCACACATAATTAATGTGGCTCCCTCATATGTTAATTAAATGCATTTAAATAGATTTTTCTTATCCAATCCCAGCTGGCTAGCACACAGTTTCAGATATCCAAACTGACATATGCACATGTAAAAAAAAAAGGGAAAGAAAAAGAAAAAGAAGAACACACTTATGATAGTACCAGAAAGAGGCAGGAAATGAAGGGTTAGAGAGAAAATAAGTGCATGCAAGATCATCTGCAGCAGTTTTTTAAGTGGAGATCCAGAGGAGCCTAATGACACCACAGGCAGTTAGGAAACATATGGCATTTATGAGAGATGCCACTCATTTTACAATATTTCCTCTTGGATGTCAATTGCAGTTATTTTTTTTGGAATTGCCAGTGCACACTGACAGTTACTAGAAATCAAAGCCATAATCCAAAGCGGTTCTCTTCTCTATCTCCTTATCACTGGACATTTCCACCAAATGTCAATCATGATGGATCTAAATTCTTTCTTTTTCTCACTTTATTGCACATAGATTGAACCAGAGTTTACCGTAACTCTCCTGAACATGTTAACAAACTGGTTTGAATAACCCCTGTCCCTGTGCCCAGCTACATCAATGGTGTCACTGTGAAAAGATAGAGAGTGAGAGAGAGAGAGCAGTCTTGAAACTGGAGGGACCAACAGCTTTCTAGAGCCTTCTCTCCATCTGGATCCGGGGCCAGAACTCCATGAGTCATTAGTTTCTTTAAGTGTGATTAGTCACCATGTGGGCACGCTGAACACAAAGACTGTCTGTGTGCACAAAGTGAATGCCTAATTCAGCTCGGATCAGCTTTCTTCTATAGTCCGTTTCCTGTTTTAAAATCTTTTTAGCAGTTAATGTTCATACGCTCTGGTTTCTTGGCATCTTTTATGGCACCAGATCACCATAGCGACCAAATCTTACTGATTTTTTTTTGCCTTGTCATCAGAGTTAAATGACGAAACCTGCTTATATGCAAGTACCATCAGACAGAAATTTCAGCCGTAGTTATACTCACGATGGACCTACCTTCCTACTTGTTTTCTTTTACAAACACAAATAAAGAAGATCCTCTGTCATGGACTGGATCACTTTCCAGGGTGCAGCCCTCCTAATTGTGATAACAGCTGGCAAAAGGCTCCTCATGACCTTAAACAAGTATGTGTAGAAGAAAGGTTGATGGAATTTAAGAAGACATACGATTTAAATTCAGAAATACTTTATTCATTCACAGAGGGAAATTCAAGACTCTGAGTGAAGATACTCTGTTCCATTTTATGAAGAATCCACAATCAGCTCCAGAGATATATGAGATTTGAAGATTAAAAAAAAGGAGGGGGCCACCTTTTCCTGCCAGGTGATAGAAAGAAAAAAAAACTGGATGTGTAAATACTAGAATGATGGAACCATGTGATCATAAGACATTTCCAGTAAAACTGTGTGTCAAGACAGCTGTGGTATTTAAAATTTCACTCTATTTCCATTATATATATATACATATATGT
>JBAMYA010000009.1:9924409-9944839 GCA_037176975.1 Arrhamphus sclerolepis
ATATATATATACATATATGTATGTATGTATATATATACATGTATACCACCTTGATAGACCCACATGTAGACAGATGTGAGCAAATTCAAATTTGCCTCTAGATTTCTAGGCTGGGAGCTGATATGTTTGAATTTGAAACATCATCAACATGTAACAACATCTGTGATAAACATCACATATATTTGTATCATTAAATAATGCTTATCCTTTAACCATTTCCAGTTAGAAATTATTAAACTTTGTCTGGCTGAGCTGGGTTGTAACACCATGAATAAGTGACTCTTTTCTCCAAATTTATTAAATTCACTATATTTGTATTGCACCAATTCACAATGAAAGCAATCTCAAGGCACTTTACACAGAAAGCAAACAAGTACAGTACAAATAAGACAATACAATTCAATTAAGTTACGTCCCAATTCAGTCCCACAGAGTCCAGATTCAAAAGTCATATAATGGCAATTCATAAAAAAAATATCATGGCGAAAGAACCCAACAGGTTACCATAATTTTCTTTTTTTTTTGGTGCATATTTAGTAAAGGGCAGAAAGATGACAACAGAGCAGCGGGCAGAGGGACAGTGTCATTCGCCTCGTTATAGTTGATTAAAGATCTTCTGAAGTAGCTGGTAAACTTGTGATTTGATGTTTTTGACTGTTGAAAAAGTAAAAGTTTGTTTACTTCTGTTCAAACTGCAGGCACACTTTTTTATGCATTTAAAGAAGTGATTGGGCTACTTTGGACTTCTATATACGTCATATGAATATTTGCGGCAACTTATCTAACAACTGGAAAAGCAGCAGTAACCTAAACATGAAGTTTTTTTTGTTTTTTACCCTGCAGAGTTAAAAAGTACTCAGCAAACATAAATTATTAATTAGCATGATGTCAGTTGCCAGTTTGCGTGTGTTTTGTAAAAATGTTTTGTGCACACAGGAGACTGTGCATTTCCTGATACTTGGCACAGGGCTGTCGTGGTACCGTCGCAGCAGTTTTTGTGTGTATCATAAATCAAAGATGTGACCTGACCTCATTACATAAAGCCTTTCCATCTGAGACTACACTTGTATGTGTGCAGCATGATGGGGACACTGGAAGCATAAAGCTTTTGTGCTTACAGCACTGATCTATCTTGTGTGCATCAGCAGCAGATGGGACCTGTTCCACACCTCTTATGCTTTTTTCTTCCAGCCTTTTTTCCCACCAACTGCAGAACCTGAAGGAGATGTGGGTCGAGGGGCCTATCACACCTGCACTGTGAGGACCATTAGACCACTCGCTATCCTGCTTTAACAAAGTGACAGCTCAGCGTTGAGCCGTAATGTAGGTCTGCCAGTCTCGTCTTTTAGCTCTCTTTACATCTCCGTCACTCAGTTCGTCAGCTGGTACTATGAGCCAAGAATGCATCCTATTCAGACAACATCACAAAAATGTGTCAGATGGACATCCACATTGAAGTCCACTGAAGCATTTTAGAGACTTCTGGCTCTTTTCTTTTCAAAACACAACTGTGCCCGAGAGACTGAAGAGGGGCCATTTAAAGGGAGGCGTTCACAACATCTGATGTCTCGTCCTTAACAAAAGCCAGTACTGGTTAGTATGCTGCGGGTGTGATTGCATGACCAGTGCAATGTGTGGCATAAATCCCCTCCGGTTAAACTTTGAATGGTGGCTGTCTACAGTGTTGTATGTTGTATAGCGTCCATAATGATGTCCCCAGGCTGAAGTCTGTATACTGTAGGTGTGGTTAGTGGCTGGTGGGTCCCTGCCAGTCTCAGGTTCTTATATACAACACTCTAATGCTTTCTGTTGGCATGGCTGGGCAAACTCCTTAGTGTCATGACCCTCTACAATAACTTGGAAATCTCTTGTCAGCCACCCAACCAGTTCAATTAATAGTGCGGGGATTCAACATGCAGAGCCCATCAGTTCGGCCTCAATCTGTCACAGCCCATCACAAGGTCCTAACCCACCTTTAGAGATTAGATGTCTCAAAGTGTGTGGCACAGCGGTGTCTGACTCACACCAAAACCCCCCTTTTCAAAACTCTACAATCAAAATGGTTGCACACTGTTAAAAGCTGAACAACGCATTCGCATTTAATGACAGCCCTTTTTGGGAGAGGAATGCTTTCATTTAATGCAGACACTCCAGTTTTATAGAGTTACTGAGTTTTTACACAGTGAGGAAGGAGAGGTGCCATAATTCCTGTAATTTACAAGGACCTGAGCTGCTGTTGCATAATCTTCTTTCTAAGCATCAAGGATGCTGTTGGCATGAGCTGCTGTTACCTTGGTGAATGTGAAAAAGGCCTTTCTTGGATGAATTATTTAGTTTATGTAACTCAAATCAAGACGGCCAATTGAAGACAGTAAATTTCAGTTACAACTAAATTCAGATCCTTCAAAGAGAACCCTAGCACACCTCTGTTACAAAGACATTTCAGTCAAAAAGGTATTCATTTATTCACAGTAACATGAATAATTTAAGCTTACTTGTGTTGCCTACCGTCCCTTTAAAATCAGCATGATAAAACAGAAGTATGTTTTCTTCAAATCCCACACTCTTTCCTTTCTCTCCTTCTCCTTCTCCATCTCCATTTCATACCAGCTCAGTCTCTGGCACCCCTCCATTGAGCTGTGAAGCTTTGGCTCCGTGCCAAATCCTCTGGCAAAGTCAGCAGCTAATTTTTGATGTGTGGCAGGATTTTCTCAATGTTGTGCAGTTGAAATTCAGCAGAGCTACTGTTTACTGCAGTAAAGTAAAGTAAAATAAGTTATCTTGTAGGTACTTTAAGAATTACAAGGTTGCCAGGATACAGTCCCAGGTCAGAAAGAGTAAAACAGAAACTGTCCACATTTGTGAGATAGCAACATATCCGGAGGATGTTGTTGTTTTGTGTGTGTCATGATGAAAATCATGACTTGTGAATAATAAAATGTGTAAGTACGAATGAAGAAAAGGAGAGGACTATGTGAAACATTGAGCAGGATGGGTCTGAAGCTCAGTTTATTTTAGATGAAAGTCTGCAGTTTTAGGACTTAAACAACCCCCTCTTTCTCCCTTTTGAACATCTGTGGCTAAAACAGTGTTGAGCACGTAAGACTGTTGAACTGTGAAAAGTAGTGTGTTTTTCTTTTTAAAAAAAAATGAATAAAGCTCAAAATCCTCACTATAGCTTTTATTTCCAAACACACAAATTCATCACACAGTCATAGGATGAAGAAAAAATAATAATAATTTGTTACCGTTTACTGTTTATTTTACAAAAAGTGAGGGAAAATGAATTTCAGGCTGTTCAAAAAGAAAATATATATATCAGTGTCTGCACTTTTCATTACAAACTCAAACATTTACTGTTTAAACTGAGAGATGCTGAAGATTTGTCTTTCCTGTGAATCGCTGAACCAATATTTTGCTGCTGCTTACTGGTGTGTTTGGGGTCGTCTTGTTGAAACACCCATTTCAAGGATGTTTCTTCTTCAGCATAAAGCAACATGATATTTACAAGTATTTTGATGTGCTCAAACTGATTCACGACCCCTGGTATGTGATAGGCCTGTCACCATAGCATGAAAACCCTCCCCACATCATGATGCTTGCTCCACCGTGGCTTGATATCAGTCCATAAAATGTTGTTCCAATTCTCTTTATGCCAGTAAGTGTGTTCTTTGACACACTGTAATCTCTTCAGCTTTTTTGGCTCTCGTTCCATCCACTCAAATCGAGGGTTTGGCTGCCTTTTCAAAGCATTTGATATCATTTAAGCAAAACAGACTGGATTTCTGGACTTCTTTATATGTTTGCCCCTCTCTAATCAACTTTAATAAAGTATGCTGTTCATCTGAGCAACGTCTGGAATGATCCATTTCACTCTGATTTTCAGAGAACTGCAAAAATCAAACTGACTCATTGAGTGACATCAGTTTAAAGCCTCTCACATACATACCACTGTTCTTGTTTATGATGCTATGTTATGAAACTAGCAAATAAAATAGTTTTCTGGGTGCCTAATAGTGGTGTTTTGAGGAGCATACAAAATATTCTTTTTGTAAATGTGGCCAGTTGTGAGTTGGCAATAATGAGGATGAAAACAATTTTTAAAAAAAAAGTATGTGCAGGTTTAAGTAAATGCTTCCCCCTGAGGCCTGACTGACTTTACAGATTCTGGTTATCAAAACTGCTTCTGTAGGAATTAAGAGGTTAAGAAGCAGCAGACACGTATGAAAAAATACAGTTGATTACTTGGTAATCAACAAGAAAGCACCTTTATCAAAGTTTTATAGTTTTACACCTATAAACGTTCTAGCAGTTTGTTTGGGGGACATATCTAGGTGTGTGTTTAACACAAAGCCAATGAGGAAAGAATCAAGTTCTGATTTTAGAGAAGCAATTGTTGTTGTGCATCAGCCTAGGAAAGGCATTTCCAAACAAAAATAGTGTTATAATTAGATTAATAACAAGTTGAAAAACATTTAACACAGTTCCAAGTCTTCATAAAAATGCATGTCCCAGTAAGTTCACGCCAAGGTCAGACTGCAAAATGTTCAAAGAAACTGCAAACAATACAAAAAGCTACATACAGTCCAGAGGCCTATATGAACATGTTTAATATTAGCATTCACGACAGACCAGTTAGAAAAAGACAGCGAAAGTGGCTTATTTTTAGGGTTGAAAGGGGAAGTCTTGGGGCCATGGGGCAACATGGCTTACATTTGCAAAGTTGCATCTGAATAAACTACAAAACGTCTGCATCAATGTGAATGTCCTCTGGACAGTAAGGAAACAAAGTGAAGATGTTTGTCCAAAATCAAATGAAGGCAAGAAGCACAATGATAATAAGGTGTGTTTGGGCAGGTTGCAGTCTTTGACCATGAACGCCTCTGTTTACAGAAGTATTGTAGAATCGAACATGAGACCAATGGTTCAACAGCTAAAATTAGGTCATGCAGCAGGGCAACCATCCTGGGCAAACCAGCAAGTCTACAAAAAAGAATAATGGTATTTCTATGGCCCAGTCAAACTTCTAACTTCAGTGCTGTCGTGTTCCCTTAACCTTTTACAGGGTGTGGAATTAAAGACTGAATTTAAAATGTTAAATTTGGAGACATATTGGAAAATTACTCATGATTTTCTTTTTTGTACTTTTGTCTTTTTTATGGGGGGGTTTCATTTTATAGATGTTTACTGGAGTTACCTGGTAAAGGGTTGATGGGTACATATTAGTCTTGTTTTTTCACATATTTACTCTTTTTCAAAAGGTTCAAATTTGACTTATAGTGTAATAACTATCCAGTTGTCACAATCCAGTTGAGCAGGGTGCACTCGCAAGTGGTCCACTTTCGAAACGTTCACCGCGGGAAAAGCCAGACCACAGCACCACCAAGACCTGTATCACCGAGACTTTAGGTCACACAGTCCAACAGGCCAAGAGAGATTTTGATTTGTGATCAAAGTAAAACAACTCTGTTGTGGTGTTGCGGTATCAATAGGGGCTAGAATTTCACAATATTCGACCTTTTCATGCCAACAAGCTTCAGCCCGCTTAAAATGAACTTGAGTTCACACTTGATTTGGTTTTGTTAATTAGTAATTGGGTGTGAACCAAAACATTTGGACTGAAACCCCGAAAAGGATGTGATGTGGTGTGATTCCTCTAAAACGCCAAAACGCAACTAAAAGCCTAAACTTGGATAATTTCAGGCACTGAGGTACAGACTTTTCTCTTCAGTGGGCTGGGCTTAACACTGAGCTAAATCACTAATCACTGTTCCTAAGCAACCTAAGAGGGACGTGCATGAACAACTGTCCACAAACCTCAATGAACTGAAGCAAAATTGTAAAGAATAGGGGGCCAAAGTTCCTTATTACCCAAAGTTACTGCTGCTAAAGTTAGATGAACAACTCCTCCAGTTATCGGGTGTCGTATTTTTTTCATTCACTGCTTCTGTGTTTTGACTTAGTTTTTGTAAAACATAAATTAGGATACAGAGTGTTATCCCTTGTGTATTTGTACTACTGTCTGAGTTTGTTTTTTATACTTTTACAATACAAAATCTTAATTTTCACATATGTAGCCATTTATTTAATTTTACCTTAATAGCCCCACAAAGGTTTAAAAAGGCAAAAATAGCAATTTTTTTTCTTTTCTGGCACACAGCCTTTAATCTGTTAAAAGGCTCAACAAATGATTTCACCTAATAAAAGAAAATGGATTGTGTTGATAGAAGGACTTTTATCTAAAGCACTTTATAATTTGTAACTCATTTCCAATATTTGGTCACAGACACTTAGACACAGATGGCAGTGATTTGCCATACATGCACCTGTCCTCCAGGAGTTTAAATGTAAATTTAAAGCTCGAGAGCTTAAACTTCATCATAAGCAGCACCAGTGCTGTGCCTCCAGTTCAGTCTGTTGTCCAGGTGAACTCTGATGTATTTATACTCCTCCACACGCACTTCTTTCTTCTCTACCACCAAATACAGTTTGACATATTCCCAGTCCTTCTAAAACTGACAGTCACAAAGCGATTCACAAGTTCACCAGTTCTTTGTTATACAAGACTGCAAATCTGACATTTTGGATTTGACTTTTTTTCTTTTCTTTTATATACTTACATCTGCATGTCAGATACTGTCACACTAACTGATGGTGACACAAGCAGGTCTTCTTGAATAGATTTGGTTGAAAAGCTTCTTATTATGGCAGAAGGTTTGTTAAAAATAAAAATCCTAATAATTTTCAAATGCCTTTGCCAAAGCTTTTTGACACATGCAAAAAAACAAAACAAAACAAAACAAAAAACAACAATTTATGTGATTGTTTTTCAGCGCACAGTCAGCAGTGATTAATCTTTTCATTGTCTTCCTGATTTCCTCTCTGTTTTTGTTCCCTTCTGTCAGGAGGTCGAGGATGGTGCTCACCCAGAGTGCTGCTGGTCGGCAGATCCATTCTGCTGTCATGCTAATGTTGCTGCTCTCTTCAGGCTTGGGTAAGTCTCTCCCTTCTTCCATCACTCTTTTATTCCAGTGCCAGCAGAAATCAAACTGCAGGTTAAGACGTAAAGAAACAACAGGCAGTAGTCAAGATGATGTCTGCACACAGGTGAGTTAAGGGTAAGACAAAGAATCTGATACAGCAGTAGAAGGAAGGGGAAGGAAAAAAAAGATGAAATGTGGGCTGGTAGATGAAGAAGCAGGAACAAAGATACTGCTCTGCACATTGAGCGATAAACAAGACAGATGTCTACTAATGTAAGTGTTGTAAGATGTTTGAAGACATGCTTGGAGGGACTGAGCTCCTCCAAAGGCAAGTTCCCGTTTTCATCATAAATGTGTGAAATTCACAATTATGGGGCAAAGGATCTCAGAGTTCCGGGCTGCAGTTTGATTATCGCAGGTTTGACTTTCCTCATGCAGTCAGCTGACTGACTCTGAATTGCTGTTTGTAAAGGGTTGTGTGGGTGATTCTTGAGAAGTTTATATCCTCTCCCTTTGCCATAATTATACGTTTCCTGCTCCTGTGTGGAAACAGAAGCACCCTGGTTGGAAGGTACAGTTCCTCCTCGCCTTTGACAATGCTTTAAACAAAAGATCATTATTCTAAAACTCCTGTCCAATAAATGATTATATTATGATATACTTGATCACAACACCTACATGAAACTGATATGCAGTGAGTCATAGTTACAAGAAATTACATTTTTAATTTAAAAAAATGTAGTCTTGCATGCTTTAAGTCATGATCAACTTATTGTGTTTACCTTAGGTGCAGCCTCCACCATGGTAAACATGCGCAGGGTCTCCCATGCTACAGTACAAGAAGTGCTTGCAGGCAAAGCCGTCCTTCCCTGTGTCTTCACCCTCCAAACCAGCTCCTCCATCCAGCCTCCGCAACTCCTGTGGACTCGCACCAGGCCATCAGCAGGACACGGCGGTCCTCAGGAGCAAATTGTGCTTTCTGCTAAAGGTAACACACACATGTAATATTCATTTTATGCTGTGGATTTACATTAGCAAGGCTTGGAGGACATTTATAGTACTTTGACCACCATCTTAAAGCTCCAGAGGTCCAACCTTCTGTTTTAACTCTAAAAGTCTGAACCCACCAGAGAGGGATAATTTCAAGGCTGAGCACAGATTAAAGTAAGAGCACCTTTAAAGCTTTAGTGTCTTTAAGTTGTTTTACAGCTCCCATTTGGTGAATGTGGGACAGTGTTGGCAGATGTTTTCAGTGCAAGAAAAAAAATTTAGTCTCAAACCACAGGTTGGATGGATAATATAGAACATCGGGCAGCAATAAAGCCACATTTCTCTCAGAAGTGAGAGTAGACCACAATTAGAGCTAAAAGCAGTGGCGATATTAGTGTTACATTTGCCAAATGGAAAGAGGTACAATACAAAATTAATTTCAAGTGTGTCTTTTGTATCTCTCCAGTGCATAAATATTTAAGTGTTATGTTTATAGTTTGTTTCTGTTGCTCCTCGGTGGACAAAAAGACTGTTACTGTGGTTTGCAAATTGACTCAAAGCACACTGAAGGATGACTATAATGTTTTATCCAAAAATTTAGTTTATTGTGATTACTTAATGGGATGATACATGGCCTTTGGAAGCTATCTATTTTCAGAGAAAGGGGCCACTTTGGACTCAGATTGCATGCCTCTGCAGAAATCAAAATCTGCTGCATCATTCAGCACAACCCCAGGTTTGTCTTTTAACTAAAACGATTTGGGCAAAATCTAAGATCAAGTATGAATGATGTATACTCTAACTCAAATAACATATGTTTGGCTTTAATCCATCTTCTTTATCATCACATGTTTAAATTAAGACATCAGGAATTAAACTGTGCTCAAGTAAGCCATACGTCTGCTACTAAAGCCTGCTGTGTCAAGAAAAGTGACATCACTGTGTTCATCACAAATATAAATAACCTTCAGGGCAAATAATTTTAATTATTCATTTGACAGTGAACTTCTGGGACATATTCAGCTTCAGACACTCCAGCTGCTCAAAGTGTGCTGGTTAGCCTAACATGTGCATGTAAAATGAAAATTTAATTTAATAAAACAGCTGTATGTTAAGGGACCCCATATAAGCTCTAGAATACGTTTTCGGGGCCTTTAAACCTACGTGTATCTTGGATTAACATCTATGCTCTGCTTCCAAAACCTGCAGGATGCCAGACATTTGTAATGAAGGAACCTTTCTTTGTGTGCCAAAGGTGATGTAATCAAGGTGAATGAGGCTTTCAGTGGCCGTGTTATGCTGCCAGGATACACTGCCAGTCCTCTGAATGCTACCATGGAGATCTCCAATCTCCGAAACAACGACTCAGGCACTTACCACTGTCAGATTGTCATGGGCAACGACTATGAGAGAGACACTGTGCCCCTGGTGGTCTCTGGTAAGTGCAGCAGGCACTGATGAGTTTTATTTATGAGACAGGTGGCACAACTCCGAGAAAGAAACATTCCAACTAAGTAGAAAGGCTGCAGCTCGGCTGAGCTACAATTACACGAGAGGATGTATGACTGTTCCTCTTACCTAATTGATTTATCGTGTTTTCGTTTTTGTTTTTGTTTTGTTTTTGGGGATTTTTTTTTTAATGCAATCCAGAGTTGATGTGTTAATGCTAGACTGATAATGCCAGCTTTCAGAGTAGGAGCATAGCCAGCCCCTTCCAGCATTTTTATTTAATTGAACTTTATAACATCAACATTCTAATTACTGACTTAATTAATGTGGCTTAATGCACTGTGAGCATGTGTTGTTTAGTTATCTTGTTTTCCACTTGAATAATTGTGTAATTCTTTTAATTTAAGTATTTGGACAGAATACAAATAATGATTTTTCCATGTGCTCATCAGTGAAATGTTAGGTCAAACTCATAATGTTCGTGGCCTTGACATCATGCTCACACATTCCACTAATTTATCGGCTTTGAAACTTTGCTGTCCTGCTAAATTTGTGACATGAGGAGAATTCAAACTGCTCACCACCTGTCTCTGTGTGTAGGTGTGGTGTTTCATTACCAGTCTCCCAACACTCCAAATGCCCTCTCATTTGCCGACGCCCAGCGAGCCTGTCAGGAAAACTCAGCTCAAATTGCCACTCCGGCCCAGCTGTGGGCAGCGTACCATGATGGCTTTGCCAGTTGTTCTGCAGGCTGGTTGAATGATCAGACTGTCCGGTGAGGATGCAACCAACACTGCTTTCCTACGTGTTTTTTTTCCTCCTCCTTCTTCTTTTAAGTCGTTTGTTGGTTGAAATGAATCTTAGTAAATTTAGATACTGCAAAACTATTACCTCAACTGGTGGTGATGGTGATGTTTAGTCTGTTTTTTCTTTCATTAAGTCGCATTAAGTGTGCTGAATTGATACTCACTACTTAATCAGTCAGTATTATTAGAAAATCAGCCTGGTGTTCACACAAAAGTTAGAGCTCATATTGCTATGTTACATGTTTGGCAAGCTTAAACCTAGAAGACAGTTTTGAGATTTTCTTCTGGACCTGCAAGCAACCAGCTTTCAGCCAGACAGCGAATAGAAAGCATGCAGGTCTAGGTTGTACTCATTCATATGCAGATTTCTGTTTACAAAGATTATCACATGTAATTGCTCTAATTGGTTTTACTGTAGGTTTATCACACTGCTTCCAGGGGCATTTTAATCTCTGTCAAGTGATTTCCGTTGAAAATTACTACCAGCCACAAGACTATGTCTATAATTATGCATAGATTTGTGGATTTATATAACTTGAGCTGATGTGGGACATAAAAATTCACAGTTGCCATGGATGTGGAGACCAAAGCCATTTTTAAGCCAGGGTGTAAATATGCTTATTTCTGGTGCAAAGCTGGACACTTTAACATGAGGATCAATGGAAATGGACTCACTTTAGGATCCAGCTCCCAGTGGTCCGTTGAGAAACTGCAGTTTTCTGTGCCACCAGTTTGCCCTCAGATTATCCAATCTGTCTCTGTGCTGAATTATACCCTTACATTGAACAGCAAACCAGTGTTCTCAGTGTTTTCATCAAACACTTTAGAAATGACCAACAAGCTTCCTCTTTAGTAAAATGCTTGTTTCTCTGAGGATATGTTAATTACCGGTACTGCTGTAAATAAATTCTGCTTTGATTAAAGAGTGTTTAGTCGACATTTTCTTCATGTATTTTCTTTATTACCACTCTTTCTCAGTCAGGCATTTTTTTAATATACTTCTTTTGTGCCACATCATTAATTCTTTTTTTTTTCTGTTGTCTTCACTGTTAATTGTACTTTAATTTATTCTAACCTTAACCCCTGTAAAAGTGATCACGAATAAATCTATTTTATTAATGACAGTTCCAAACTTCATGAAAATAAGATCTGTGCTCCAAGAAATGGAGGCTATTTGTCTCCTACTATTAAATCACAGTTAACGTCCACCACGTCTTGCGTCCACAGTTATTCTGTCCAGGTGCCTGAGCTCGGTTGCTATGGACACGAGGAGCATTCTGCTGAAGTGAGGAATTATGGCAAGCGGGACCCGAAGGAGATGTTCGATGTGTACTGTTTTGCTGAAGAACTTGATGGTATATACACACACACCTCCCCAGACATAAACCATGAGTAAACCTGTCCCGGCTTTGAAGTCTTTTGCACTGATGTTTTTGTTATATTTTGTCACAAAATTTAAGGACTATTTCGGGGATATTTTTGAAATCATTTTCTTGCTCTCAATCAATGCAGTGAAAAGAGACAAACCAGCAATGACATAACCTCACAGGATTGTGCAGCCTGTGCAGCCAAAGAGTGATATCCACCTGAGTTGCAGAAATGCATTGTTGTTTTCCAAAAAACATAAGGGCATTGAGCCAGAAATTGATTAGGTGTAATTTGCTTGCTGACAAACCCTCTGTGGTATCTTCCTCCTCCAGGTGAAGTGTTCCACTCCTCAGTCCCAGGCAGACTGTCTCTGTCTTCAGCCTCAGACCGCTGTGTGTCCCTTGGGGGGCAGCTGGCAACAGTGGGACAGCTGTATCTGGCCTGGAGAGCCGGCCTGAACGGCTGCGCCCCCGGCTGGTTGTCTGATGGCAGCGTCCGCTATGCAGTGGCCTGGCATCACCCAGGCTGTGAAGGAAGCAAGCCGGGAGTCCACACCATAGCAATCAACACCACCAATGACAACACTTCGGCGTTGTATGATGCCTACTGCTACAGAGGTACCATCCTCTAAGAGGAAAAGCACTGTCTGGATTAAAATAATGTTACTGTTGCTGTATTTGTCATATATTTTACTCATAAGTAAAATGCTGGACACGTAACTACTGGTTTTGGCAGTTACAAAACCTCAGTTCAGTGAATTAACTGTTAAGAATGTTTAGTTGAAATATTTCATGTCAGTCAGTTCAAGCATTTATATCAAACATCACAGAGTGAATGCATAGTTAAACAACCATCTCACTTCGAACCAAAATGGCAATAAAACCCATTACTGCTGTAGTAGCTATGGCAACACTGATTTCTCCATCACGCATCTGAGAAACTGCTGGATTGACAGATGCTGTTAGAGAGACAAAGAGGACACGCTATTTTAAATATCAAGATGCTCAGCAGTCAGTTGAAGATTTTGTCCTGTCAAATGTTACCTTTTTCAGCTAAATTAAATCGCATCAAGTTTTAAGACACTGCAGTGATTCTTTTGAGTAAAACGCTTCTTTGACTTGTCTTTTATGTAAAGTGAAGGATGCAGGCTCCATCTCTCAGATTTACACCTCCCTTTGGGAGCCCTGGAGCCATCTCTCAGGCTCAAGTGATGCTGACTCTGCAGCGACAGACAGTTCCAACCTGACTACACAGAAAACCATCACGCTCACAGGTTTTACATTCATCTGTAACAGGCACATTTCTGTCAAAAACCCAGAAGATTAATTGATGTATCTGTGTATCAGAATTAATCAAACACAATGTATGTTGACTGGTGTCAAGTGAGATTCTGTACATTTATGCGGGTCCGCAGATGGCAGCAAGACTTCACCTTCCAACTGGACAGGTTTGGTTGACCTTGAAGAAGAGGGCTCCCTTTACAGCATCTGTAAGTTTGATTACTTGTCTTGATTTCTGTATAGATGTCAAACAACAGTATAAATCATGGTTTATTATTTATCTGAAGTGACAGATCCCTGGTCCTCGGAGTCCTCAGGTTCATTTGTGACCGTAAACTTGATCCCAGGGCACAACACCTTTGACTGGGGTGAGTCACTACAGCCCGGTCCTGAGTCTGAGGACTTTTTCCAACCACCGGTTCACCCGACTCCTGTTGAGAAAAAGGTCGGTTTTCTGTCTATGATATTTTTCTAAGTTTACTTCTGGAGCACTACTTCTTAAAGCCTGCTAACTTGTTACTTGTAGGTGATCTCAAAGATTGTCACCTCCATTTGGAAGCCTTGGAACTACCTGATGGGAAACGGGGATGAGAATGAAACCAACACCCCGAGTGGAAATGCAAGCAAGGATGAGACAGCAACGGAAGAAGCTGATGTTCAGCCAAATCCTTCCAGTGCTGCATCACCAGGTACAGAAATTTCCAGTCCTTCCACTGTGTTCTGTGTTCCGAGGCAGAATTTACTATTTCCCTGTGTTTTTGATACCTACCTAAATCAATTTAAGTATTTCAAATTTCATCGTAATACTTAGTCTCTTAAAGAGATGGTGATCTTTAGAGCAGCACAAAGGAACTTTTACAATTTTTAGCAAGGAGTCCCCACACAGGTGACAAGATTTCATCTTGTTTAGTCTCTTACTCACTCTCATTTACTCTTCTGTTAATACTGTCTTGAGTCTCTGATGTCCACTGTAATTCTGTAAGCTTACATATAGACACACGCACATATGCATGTGTGTGTCAGTCGTATCTTTCTGGCCTCAGTTGAATCTTTTCTGTAAAGGTAAAAGCCACTTTAAACTTCAAGCCTGAAGACAAAGTCAAGTCAGTGACCTTTCCGTGTAGCTCAACCTCTCCTGTAGAGTCAGTAACGAGATGCGTTTGATACCAGGTGTGACAGCTGACGACTTCCAGCTGTAAACATCTGCTCTCCTCACGATGTGCCTGATCTCCACTGGAGATGTGTGTCTAATTTTAATTCACATTAATGAAAAATGGAAGTGAAATATCATTAAATATTGCTGGTATGACTCACTAGCAAAGTACACTTCAGACATTTTCTGCTGCACTGTGAATTTAGAGAAAAAAAGTGAAAGTTCAACCACCGAAAGTAAAGAAAGCACCGAAGATTTTGCATGAGACTTCAATATGAGATTTGGAAAGTTTTCAATCAAATAGTAGCTCAGAGTATGCCCTTCAATGTGCAGCTCAAGCACTTTACTTTCCTGTAAATAAAAATGCCTTTAAAGGGATTTTTTTTTAATAAATGTTTTGACTGAACCAGTTTTACCTCTTTAGACCTTTGTTGGCTTTTATTGTCCTGCTGTCGCTTCCTTTTAAAAAATGAAAACAAATGATTAAAAACAAGTGAAATCCATCTCATTTGCCCCTTTCCCTGATTCCTGTTTTTTCAGGGATCCAGTGGGTTTATGTGTTGGCAGGGGATGGGAGTGGTTTTCAAACAGCAGGTTCAGTGTTTGTTGGAAATGTATTACGCAGCTGCTGATTTAATTCTGTGGCAGCCTGTGAGACTGTAGATTGCTTTAGTTTCTCACCCTGTGCATGTGCACAAACGCCTCTGTGAGGCTTTTCTTTCTAAAGTTTATCACCAAACGGTTTATCTGCTTTTACCTTACATTGTCATGAATAATGGAACACTCTTCTAGCTTTTGTAGAGAGTTGCAGCGTTTGACATGATTACAGTCTTTTATCAATACTGCCAGCTGTCTAAAGTTGCATGAAATGAACATTGGACACCTTCACAGTGAAAAGGGTTGTATGGATGGAGAGTAGGATTTTCTGATTTTAAACTGGACATATGATTTTTTTTTCTTTTTGGTGATTTAAAACATTTTTTTGGCTGGGATTGCCTACTTACTCTGTCTCCGTAGAGATTGTCTCCTCTTGTTTTTTTGCTTCTGTTACCTTTTGAGGTGGAACGGCAGAGTATCAAAAATGTCTCGAGGTTTTTCACACACAGTAATGGTTGCTGTTTTGCTGTTAGAATAGTCCTGGCTTATTCTTGTTGTGACCTTCCTAACATCATCCATACGTCTATAGTATTCTGTGGTTATATTTAGCCTGGTGACAGAAATGCTTAACGTACTGTGTCTCTAAATGTTTTTATATACAGCGACCACAGAGATTTGCTTGCTGGCGTTGCTAATGTTTAAGTGTACTTAGTGCCGGTACAGTATAGCTAAAAACAGCTGACATAAATCTCAGATGGCTTTTAAGTGTTTGTTTTCTTGCTCTTGGCGATGTGAAGGGAATTCATTGGACGATTTCTTTGTTTGTAACTCTTGCCTGTCTGCCTGCAGTAATTGCTTGCTATGTGTCCCACACAGGTCTGTTTTCATGGGGGAGTTCATGGTTCAGCAGTCCCTCAAGTAAAAAAAACCCACCAGCCAGTGAAGATTCGCCTACTCATGAAGGCCCTACTTTGGCTACCTCCAGCGACTCTATGACTACAGAGAGCACCAAGAGCTTGGACATCTCAGATGCAAACACACCGACTGCCTCCAGTCCTTCACCTGAAGCCTCCGTTTCCAGCAGAGAAACCTGGGTCCGTGTTGAAGAGGAGACCACAACACAACTGGCTGACAAGAGGAAAGAAACAGTGACTGCCAGAGCCGGTGGCAGAAGAGGAAGGGGGAAGAAGAACAGAGGGGAGGACAGGAACAAAGGAGAAGAGAAGGTGAGAGGAGAGGAGAAGGGGAGAACAGAGGAGGAGGGGAGCGGAGAAGTTACTGGTGCAGAAGCTAAAGGGGAGATTCAAGTCTCACGTCGACCAGTTGGGACAAGTAAACCAAGAGAAAGATCCAGAGAAAGATCCAGAGAGAGGGGCCACAGGAGAGGACAGACCACTACCACCGCTACTACCATTACCACCACCAGTACTTGGACCACAGAGATGAGCACAGCTGGGACAGAAAGGGACTTTTCTACTCTAAAATACCAGCCCACTTCATCCCCGTCAGTTTCACAGGAACCATATCCAGCCCAACCCTCCTCTCCACCCCCTTCGCCACCGACCTCGCCATCTGTGTCCTCCTCTCAATCACCCCAATCTGAATCTCATTTTGATTCCTCATCTGCATCCCTTCCCTCTTCCTCCTCCTCATTTCCAGACACTTCCTCACCCCCATTCCCTTCACTGACTCCTTCGCTCTCTCCGCCACTGTCACCATCCCATCCCCCATCACAAAATCAAACCACTGGACTGGCTCCATCTCCTCATGCAGAGATTCAGAACAACTCCACCGACTCCCCAATGTCCATTCAATTTGTCCCAGTGGAGAAGGTGACCTTGAACAGCTCTCTGGATGATCAGTCATCACTACCAGGACCTCCAGACGACAAGGAGCCTGCTTGGTCTCATGCTGTGGGTTCGGGGGCTCTCTCACTTGGCAGTATGGAGGAGGAGAACAAAAGTGGAGGACTCAACATCAGTGCCACAACTGACAGTTCAGCAGGTAAGCATGGCAAGTAAGTTTTCAGATATCATGGCATCTGTTTTGGTTGTCTTCCTCATATGTGTTTTGTGAATTAGCATCAGTAAATAGCAATTTGCGGATGTTGTCACTGTTCAATGCCATTCCAAAAACAAAAGTAACAGGGAAATAAAATGACAGCAGTCAGTAAGATTTGCCAGACCCCAACATGCAACTCTCACCAAATGTTACTATTCGTACTGCAGCCTGCAATAAATGTGAACTGATTTTATTTTATTTTTTTCGGTGTGTATGTGTGTTCAAAATTGCAAGAAAAACAAAATGAGATAAAATGAGAGTGGAATACAAAACTAACTAACTGAAACTGACTTTATCGTTCTCTGAATTCAGAGAAGCAACAGATTCAAGGCATAATTCTCTCTAGTCTTATCAATATAAGCATCACTATGATAAAAAATATATTATTGCTTTTAAAGTTATGCTGTGTGAAAAGAAAAAAAAAAGACAGTTTGTGTGTTTCTGCAAGAGTAAAAACATTTTTATTTAATTTCCAGTCATGATTCAGTCTGATACTGGGCTGTAAAATGATGAAAAAGGGGGAAATATCCTGTTTTTCATTTTCTCTGACCTTGCCACTGGCAGGTTTATTCTAACTTTCAGGGTTTTTTTTTTGTTTTTTCCGAGGTAAATACATTTTATTCCCATCACGAGCAGCGACTACATCTATGCCAAAATACACAATCTGATGATTAAGTCTTCAGCACAGTACACCTTAGTGATGCTCCTGGCTTGCCACCTGGTTTGCAATGTATTTCTTGCTTGATAATGAGAGCACATGCAGGAAACATCCCATCACTGTGTTTAAAAGCCCCATGGGCATCATGCTATCACACATTTCTATGCTCATTTATTTTTGTTGCTTCTCAAAGTGGCTCATATCTATGGTAGACATGGTGAGCTGCTTACTGGGGTAGTGAGGAGTGTGCAGATGGAAAACAGCTATAAACTGTATCAACATGAAGCCGAGAGCAACCATCCAGGCCGCCGCCGCTCAGTATGAGCGTTGATTGATTGAGTGAGTGACCCCGGAGCCACGCAGGCATAGGTTCATAAACACACAAACATACACACCGGTAGGCTGTGTTTACTACACAAACAGCGCAGGTGGATGGATGCGCTCGCAGGACACTAGACTTGAATAATGACTTTCAGCTTCCATTTGTCTTTTAAGTACACAATCTAGCTGTTGTTCAGTCCCTTGTGATTGGAGTTTCATGGTGGTAGGGGTATTTGCAGTCCTGACTCAGTCCCATAGCACTTGACGAGTCAATTCAATAAATGAGAATGAAGAGAGTGAGTGACAGTGACAAAGCTCGTTGTTGGATTTGCAGATTTTTTTTTTGTTTGTTTGGTTTGTTTTCCACTGTCAGATTTTTTTTTTTTTGTCCTCCTGTGTTTTCTGCTTCCAGCTTATTTTTGTTTGTGTTGGTGTGCAGAGCAGAGGACTGTCCACTCTGTCAGCTCCTTCTAGAGAGTATTGATTTTTCTGCACCACTCGCTTTAATGAATGGCCAGTCGCATAGGGTTTATTTAACACACACGCGCAAACTCTTTCGTAAATCCTCTTTTGATAGCAGTTGATATTTTTCTTGACATGCCATGACCTTGACTGATGTGATGGGTGCAAATGAAGGTTGGTCCAGGTTTACGCATGTTAAACGAAACGCATGGCTGGTTTAAGCGCCTGACCTCAGCAGAATTCAGCACATAAGCAGGGAGGACTGACATGCAACATTTCTTTTTTTTCACAGCAGAATCTATTGAGTGATCCATGTTGCTGTCTATTTATACATAAAGCTTTATTTTTTTTTATTGTTTTTAAACCTTTATTTAAAACTGTGACGATATGATCATTTAAAGAATGTGAGGTTGAGATGTCTACTTTTGACTAGTTAGTGACGAGGCTCAGGCTCATAGCTAATCATACTCAAGATATTGATTTTTTTGCTCATCACAACATGTGAACACAAATACACAAACCTGCACACACAGACACCACCCCCTCCGAGGGCAGCCTTCAGCGTCTGAACGATAGCTGGCAGAACAAAAGACTCCCACAGCTGAGCTGTTTCAGCCAGACCGAACCAGTGGTGGTTTTCAAAAAGCCTTAAGTTGCTGTAATGAGCGGTTCACGGGGGAAACACATGGTAGCATGTCAATTGATATGGAAATTTGTGTTTGTGGAAGGAGACCACACACACACAAGCATCAAGGGGGTGACTAGCCAGGGTGAAGCACTCAGCGGGAGGTCTGCTCATTTCTGTTGAGGAGGTCTAATGTCTGAAGTTCTCACGCTGCCCACTACACCCAATGGAGAGAGCCGAGGCTTGCTTTCCATATGGTAACCATGACAACTGGGGCTGTGAGTGGATGGAAGGGTTGGAGCTCCGGCTTTGGATCTTTTTGAAAATAGACAGAGGGTGAACTGGGTATGCATATGTTGCAACTGCTTGTTTTGGCTAAGCTGCACAGATGGAAAATTAGGGTGGCCTGTTTTGTTTTTTTTGTTTTGGCTTTTTTTGTTGTTTTTGTTTTTAAGTCATACATTTGAATTTTTGCCAAAGGTCTATGCTGCTGTGAGGTAATTAAGCCTATACAACCTATGCTTAAATGGTCAACATTTGAAAGTAAAAATATATTTATATCTGAGTCAGAAAGAAATTATTAATTCACAGAAACACTAACCATCTTCTTTATTTTTCCAAATACATCCCCCTCTACTTTTTCCCATCACCTACACTCAAACACACACAACCCTGTCCCCCTCCCCCCTCCACCCATATCCGTCTGTCGGTCTTAGCTGAAGTGGAGCCCTGCGTGACAAACCCATGTCTGCACGGAGGAAAGTGCCTTCCTCAAAGGATGGCCTACAGCTGCTACTGCCCACAAGGATACGCTGGGGAGAACTGTGAAATTGGTGGGTGATGATTAAATATACACACTCCTACATGGCAAACAAACACACACCAACACACTCACATAATAAAGTCAGCCCTGTGTCAGCGTGTGCATAATAAAGCAACGCTCTCTGCTCCACTTGACAGGTCATAGGTCAGACTGTCCTTCACTGTGTGAGGGGAGGTTGAACGGAGGATGGGGCCCAAGGTTATTTTCAGACTGTCAGAGCAGGAACAGGGTCATGGTCCTTCTAGGTTGATACGTGCTGGCTTTCCATTGTAGGAGCTTTATTTTTGCACAAACAAAATAAAAGAAAATTAAAATAAAAAAATAAAAGGATCAATGAGCTCAGTGGCAGAGCACAAATCTTATCTATCTGTTCTCAACACTTGCCTAATATGCTGCTATACTGAAATAAATGTACATGCAATATATATATATATATATAGTGTATTCATGTACATATATATTAGGGGTGTAACAATACACAAAATTCATGGTTTGGTTTGTTTCAATAATTTAGTCTCACAGTTTGATATTTTTTCGGTACAAAAAAGAAATTTCCATAACTTTTTTTAACTTGCAATTTATTGAAATTAATGACAAACAGTTGTTTAAACTCAACAGTTCCTTTTTTAAATTAAATGTTGCTGAAACAGCAAATAATAAATAAATAAATAAATAAATAAATAAATAAAATAAATAGTATCTGATGGAGAAATCACCCATCTTCTGTGGAAAACATCAGCGTCATTCTTAATATGAAAACCAAAGCAGTTTCAAACGCCAGATCTGAATGATGGTGGAGGAGCTTTGATTTCAGGTCCAGTTGAGGCTGTAGCCATGTTGCAACAAGTTAAAAC
>JBAMYA010000009.1:9947293-9989738 GCA_037176975.1 Arrhamphus sclerolepis
TTCTGTTTTTTTTTTCCCTGTCTCCCTTTTTGTTTTGCGAAGCTTGTTTGTGTTCTCACACAATATTTAGAGAACCTGTGTCAAAAAAAAAAAAAAAAGACTGCAGGTTCTAATGAGAGGGGGTTGACCTTTCACCTTGCCTTGGCCAGAACACATCAAAAAATGGCGGAAAAAAAAAACAGAAGAAAACATTTATACTGGTATTTACAACAATGAAAATACTATATACAAAGAAGACACCTCTTAACACTGCAAAAACACTGCTAAAACACCTCTAAAAAAACCTCTCAACTTTCACTATTTGCACCCTCTCGCTCATTCTCTGACTCCTCTCTCTCACCCTGCTGAACAACTCAACACAACGCAGGTCCCACTGTACTGAATTACTGCCCAGTACTGCTGGAATGGTAAAGAACAAATAAATGAACAACTACAGTGTGACTCTTTCAACCACCACCTGAACAAAGCCCTGTATAACACAAAATTGACAGATTGGCAAACCTTTTCACATATCTCCTGACTGAAAAATGCTCATACAGGTTATTAGAAGAAAGAAGCAGCAAACATCATCACACTCATGAATTCCTCAGGCAGCCCTGTGCTGTATTCACATTTGATCTCAATCAGACATTTTTTGAACTAAGTGTAAATGAGTAATGTAATGAGTTCCATCGAGCTCACTCGTTTGTTTTCTCGCATATAATTTCTGGTTATAATGACTAGAAAATGTCAGGAATTCATGCGGTGTTCAAAAAGAGTTAAGATCTGCAAGGACTGTAGTCGCCATTAATTGTACCCATGCCTGTAAAACAATGTATTGTGTTTTGTGTATTTAATTAAGTGGAGAAAGACAAAAATAGGCTTTCAGAAACTGCAGTGACATCATCTCCATGGCTGGTTTTTAAATACAGTAACGTTCCAATGAAATATCGTGTCCCACTACATGCTAAAGACAACCTCGAAGACACCTGTGCACAGGTCTTGCATTGCATTTGTGACCCTGAGGTATAAAAAATGGTGTAAAATTATTCAGTGATGAACGCATATCTCTCTAGGTAGCCATTCTGGAAAGGTGTGAACTTTTCATTAATAGATTAATGTTTAGTCTCACTGCTTTGCAGGTCCTCTGTCTTCAGAGTCACAAAAATAAGGACAGACATCTGACTGCTAGCAGGCGATGCGTGGGTATGCTGGGAGACTTGGTGGTGGATTTGGTGGGATAATCTCTCTGAGGAGCAGGTTTGCTTGCACATAATAGCTGAGAAGGACAATGTGATCAGAGGCTTTAATACTGAACAAGTAGGTGCTCTGATTTGAACAGGACAATTGAACTGCTGTTGTGTGCTGAAGTGAAAAAAATTTATAAATGTTTTCAGACCCTATATTTTTGACCAAATTTTTTAACTTTCTTGTCTGACATTTGTCATAAACTAACTTGCACATGCAAGATTTTCAGCACAATCTCAAAATGAAATCTGATCTCTCACAAGCAAGCTTTGATTACAGCTTTCAGCATGTTGAAAGAGAGAAAGATAGAGAGAGAGATCTTTCAGAATAAACAGATAAGCTTAAATCTCTGGTTATATGTTCATATGTCCTCAGCAAACAGCCTTACTTGCTTTCATTCATCTTTTTAAAAACAAACAAACTGTAGTTTGCATGAACAGAAAAACAACTTCTGCTGTGAGATTGAAGTCAGACGAAGATTTGGAAGCGTCAGAGAGAGAACAAAGCTTTGAAAACTGGGTTTCAAGAATAATTGTGCTCACGGTGACAAGATAACCAGCCATGAGTGAACTCAGGTTAATAATGAACTTTCTTTTGAGCCACCTCTCAGTCTGGCAAATGATGAAATGTAGATGTATTGGTTAAGGCTAAAGGTCATTCCAGTTTGATCTGTCAGACACATTTATCTCCGTAGCCCTACTGACCTTTTTCATCACTCAGCTTTTATGCCTGGAACTATGTAACCATTGGTATGTAAGGAAATGCTATAAAGTTTGAAATGGTAAGTCGCTTTCTTGTTTCGCTCTTGCTGTGAGTTTTAATAGATTTCTGCAGTCCTGGGGTGTATCTTTTATTCTGTGTCCTGAAAAACCATCTGTGGTAAAGATTACACACCATCCATTTACCATGATAAAGTGATACTTTATTGATCTCCGTAGAGATATCTTCCCCTTGGCTGCCTTTTTTTTCCCGCCCCACAAAGTGGTGAGAGAGCAGCAACCCTGGAGCTGGTTGGTGGCTCCTTAGCTGAGGGCAAAGTCTGCCAAAACAGGGAATTGGACCCACATCGTGTGGTCAGCTTCCAACAAATCTATATCACTCTGTAAATTACTAAATAAAACCAACACAGTGTGGAAGCTGATCTTTTTTTCATGAAGTTATTTGTAAATGGAGACAATGGCCAGAGACAGCAGATAAGATTAAATGTACTGTGCATAAAGACTCTGTAAACACATGAAAAATAATGTAATGACACTTCAAAGCCTTATAGACTCTCCTCCTTTGCAAAAGAATAAGCATAAACAAGACAAATGGGGTCAATCAGAGTGTGTACATTCTCCTCACACCCTGAATTATGATAACGTGCTCTCCACCAGGGACAAATTTCAGTATTTGAAGCAGGACTAATGGGCAGCTCATTTCATGTCAGACTTTGAATTGCTACATAATGTTTTTGTCTTCGTGAAAATCGCTTGAGCAGGATGCACCCTTTCACTTTGAACTTTAATGAGATCAGCTGCTGGTCTGCCTTTTTGTTGTCACAGACATAGATGACTGCCAGTCGGAGCCCTGTGAAAATGGAGGGACTTGCATCGACAAGATTGATTCATTCCTCTGCCTTTGCCTGCCAAGCTATGGAGGAGACACATGTGAGAAAGGTGAGAGAGAGAGAGAGAGAGAGAGAGAGGGAGAGAGAGAGAGAGAGCACGGTGGTCGTGCATCACATCAGATCAGTCCAAGGTTTGGGAATTATTATGCATCGCTTGTTTATATGAAATAATACTGGATTATAAATGCAGCACCAGATGATTCAGTTCCTCCTTTTTCTTTTTACCACGATGGTGAATTTTTCAAGATTCTTAATGACCTTATTCTCTCTGCAATATGATTGTTGCCTTTTGTGCTGGTGGAAACAATCTTGAGCAGCGTGAAATGCTTTTCACTGCTGTATAGTATACATATATATATATATATATATATATATGTGTATATATGTATATTTACCAAGGCAAAATTTGTGTGCAGCTATTTTACAGCATTTTTATGTGTCAAATGCCTGCAGGGTCACAATCAGCAGCGAAGCTCAAAAGCTCAAAATTATATAAACCATTTTCTGAGTATATCTGTCTGCAGTCTTTTCAACAAAAAAATAAAAAGTTTGAAAACAGAGGGGCGATTTCTATATTTGTTTTCGTTTGTGTATGTAACTTGTTACATAAGATGATTTCTGAAATTGAGAAGTATATGCTTATTGTTGCATTTATATTACAGTTGCATTTAAAACCCCAGTTCCAAAAGAGTTGGGATGCTGCACTAAACATAAATAAAAACACAATGCAAATCTCATAAACTCATATTTGGTCTCCTCACTTCGTAGAAGTTTACAGACAGTTTGTTAAAAGAAGACAGGATGCTGCACAAAGATAAAGATCACCCCGTTCCACCTATTTTGAGATGTATTGCTGTCATCAAATTTAGAATGAGGTTATATTTTCCATGAAATGGTCAAATGTCTCAGTTTCAACATCTGATATGGTATCAGATGTGATATGATATTTTTTTGTTCTATTGGGAATAGAAAAATGGATTTATGAGATTTGCAAATCATTTCATTCTGCATTCATTTAAGTTCTACACAGCATCCAAACTTTTTTGGGAAATGTTGCTGTAAGTTCTGTTAAATCTTTAAGCTTTTGCTGAGCTGAAAGCTGCTTTTGTTGAATTGTAGCTATAACATCACCACTTCTTTGAATGGGTCTTAATGTCTTGCTGCAAAATATTAAATATGATAAAAATGCATCAAAATAGTGTTAATTATTCTGCAAAGAAAATACTGTTGCCCTCACAAAACATTAGAATGGGATTCTTTATACAGGTGCACAGAAGCATGTTAAATTTTAATGAATATTGAGATTTTCTTTTTCTTTTTTTTTCAATTTCAGTGCGTGATTAACAACTTTATTTTGAAGAAAACCCAAAATAAAAAAACAGCTTACCTTCAAAAGAAAGATTTTGCATATCTTGATTTGAGAGAAGAAGTAATCAGAATGAAAAGCACTTACATTGTTCTACATTCCTTCTAAATGTAGCAGGACTGAATGAAAAGTTCTGAGGCAGAGAAACCAAAGAATGCAGACGCATTTGAAGCATAAATATAAACTTGAATAAACCTGCACTAAACCAAAAATACTTAACAGTCTGTCTAATTTGAAGAGAAAAAAAAAGAAGAAGAAAATCTGGAAGATCTGATGTTGTAGTCTGGTCTCTTAAACATGCGCAACATTAGTTATGAACACTAACACAAATTGATATGAGAGTTAGCGTGGTACATGTCACTCATCACAACTGATGCAACACACTCAACTACAGGTTCACTCAAACACTCCCACACACACATATATAAAGTGCTGATTCACCACTGCACATGCTAAGTTCACCTCCCCAGGTCTCACGTCCTTATGCGCTCGTATTTTGTGTTAGCATTAATGAGGATTAATGAATATCCAACCATTGCAGTGATAAATGAAGGCTCAGGCCTTGGCGTTATTAATGGATATCAGTAGTGCAGAGAGAGGGCCACATGTGCTGTGAATGGAAAATAGGTCCTGTAATTACAGTTCATGTGTTCAGCTTCTCAAGATGACACAGCCATAATTTTTAGTCTATATTTGCCAAGTGGGGTAGAACATTTCTGCTTTCTTGCATCAACCAAAGACTTTTTGTCTAATTGTTATCTGTCCTTCCTGCCTCTTACTATAATGTAATCTTATTTAACCCTCATTTCCTGTCCTCTTCACAGACATTGAAGGTTGTGAGCATGGCTGGAGGAAGTTTCATGGTCACTGCTACAGGTAGGAATAAAAAAAAACAAAAAACAAGCTGAGGTATGAAAACAGATGTCATAATAGATTTGCTTGCAGTCACAGGTGCTTAATCCATCCAAATCTTTCTTTTTCACAATCAGGTTTGAACCATTTAAATATGTGTGGTTGCATATGATGATGAAGGTGCATTTTCACATGAGCTCTTACCGTGTCGTCCCACAGGTACTTCACCCACAGACATACATGGGAGGACGCAGAGAAGGACTGCAGAGAACACAGCGCCCACCTCAGCAGCGTCATCTCCAACACTGAGCAGGAGTTTATCAATGGTACCCATGGCTGCTTGGTTTCCGTGAATTTGGTTTCATTCACTTCTTCACTTCACAGCACTTCTTCCGGAAGAGCTGGTGAAATTGGCTGCGGGGGGGAGGGTGTCTGGGGATTGCTTTAAGATGCTGCCCCCACAACCCTAAACCAAAATAAATGATGCCGTTTAAGGTCTCATTGTCCTCTAAAATGGAAGCATAGAACAAACAAACATCTGAATTAAGAAAAAAACAAAACAATTATGGAATCACATTATAAACCAACTTTTGACTCAAAGCTGGACACAAACTCTGATTCTGAAGTTCCCATAAATGTGTTACACTTGTCAGTTGCTTTGCTTTTGTTTTTTTTATTAACCTCTGGAAGTTCACTAGTTACCTTTATACCATTTTGAGCTGTTCATTGGACTTGAACTTTTTAAAATTAATAAAAAAAAATGTAAAAAGTGGAAGAATTCGGGGTGCTCTAAAACTTTTGCCCGGTGGTTTATATGCTTGTATCAAAACTAACGGGCTTGTATCATTTCAGGTCTCGGTCACGACAACGCCTGGATCGGTCTGAACGATCGCACAGTGGAGGAGGACTTTCAGTGGACTGATGGCAACGATCTGGTCAGTCTGTTCAGAAAGCTTGTGGTTGAAAACATTTGTGGTTTAAAAAAAAGAGGGGGTGGGGATTAAGATCAAATGACACATGTTTTTCAAGATTACTTTGTGTGAAAATGGAATCTTTGATTTTTATAAAGAGAAAAGAGACAAGTGAAGATTTCCAGTAAATGTAACTGGCTTGTGGTATTTGCTGTCGTGCAGGTATACGAGAACTGGAGGGAGAGCCAGCCAGATAATTTCTTTGCAGGAGGCGAGGATTGTGTGGTTACTATTGCCCATGAGGACGGAAAGTGGAATGATGTGCCATGCAACTATAACCTGCCCTACATCTGCAAAAAAGGCACAGGTACTGTAATCCTGCTGACACCACAGAACAGGCAACAAAAGTAAGACGCGACTTTTCTTTTATATTGACAGGATTTTTAACCAGACTTGACTTGTTGTTATTCTCTGCTGACAAATGGTGATGTTTTCTCACCAGGTAAAAGCTTCATAATCAGTGCATGTGGAGAGGCCAGCTGGTCACTTATTAGTCACTCGTGCTCACTCATCATCACCTCACGTAGAAAACACCTCTTTTTCTCAAAGTATCAGTAGTTGGCTAAACTTCTGCAAGAGCTTCACATCACTCACTGACTCTACTCCTTTTTTCTCTCTTTTTCTTTTTTTTCCATGCAAAAGGTCACAAAAACAACTGCTCTAAAGATTCATGGCAAACACAAACTTAAGTGAAGATTGTGGGTCAGTCTAAAAACCTGTATTGATTTTTGAGAACAATATCAATCTCAATCTTCCTTTCATTTCTGTCTCTGGCCTCATTTAGACTCTTTTCAGGCAGTTGCAGGTATAGAGCACACACTAGAAAGTTCCTCCAAGGACTTCTGCCACTTTTTCTCTGGTATTCAGTCAGATTCACCGTAAGTGCAGTGAGATCTTGCAGGATGCACAGATGTTATCTCTGTGATCTTTGAATCATTACTTCCTTTTGGATTCAGTTTTTCTTTCATCAAGGCTGCCATCTACAGGCAGCACACAAACCTATATGCCTCCTGGCTGTTTCATCCTCAATTAAATGAGGAGAGGCATCATTTCATTCAGTTGTGTTTTGCAGTGTTATGTGGGACTCCACCGGCGGTGGAAAATGCCCACCTGATCGGTCGGCGGAGATCACATTATGACATCCATTCAGTGGTGCGCTACCAGTGCTCTGAAGGCTTCTACCAGCGCCACATCCCCACTGCACGCTGCCGGGCTGATGGAAGCTGGGAGCGACCCAGGATCATCTGCACAAAGTGTGAGTGTAACATCAAGCAGCATATAAAATGATTCGTTTCCAGGGGCCGTCTTCAGGTTTAATACCGTCTTATTTCTGATGTTTAAGGCCTTTATTGTTCAAACCAGTAACACAGTTAGTGAAGCATTAAAACAGGATTCATATATGTTAATCACTGAAAGTGTAATCAGTGTACAGACTGGCGGCGTTGGGCTCTAGGCACTAATTAATGAACAACTGGAAAGCTTTATTTAAAAAAAAAACAAAAAAACAAAACAATAGATAGATTATATGAAAAACATTTGAGGTGCGAGACGTGAAAATGAAAAACTGTAATATTTACATAAACAGAGATTTCCCTTACAGGAAAGAAAAAATCCATTTAATATATTTTTCACATGTAAACAAATTACATTAATTAGTGTCGTTCACTAATAATGGATGGAGTTCGACAATTTATTATACGTATCTTTAAAGCAGTGGAACTTCGGTCACCTTTTCAAGGCTCTGAGTTTAATAACAGTTTCCCTCCAGTGATCTGCAACAAGAGAAAGCTGAACCAGTGCTATCCCATGTTTGTCTTCAAAGTCTCATTATTAGATTTTAATTAATTCTAATCCTTCCACTGTACTGCACAGTCAGTCCTCACTTCTGTCGCCGTCCTCATTAGAGTTGAGTCCTTCTTCAGTTCTGACACAATCATTACAGTCTCAGATCTCAACATTTCCAAGTGTTCTGATTTATATTCTGAAGCTTTATGCAGATGAGTATACACTCATAAATTATCCAAAGCCTTTACAGAGCATTTTGTTACTAAAAATATGAAGGACTATTATTATTGTTGTTATTAATATTCCTGGGTTTTTTTCTAGTTACTGACAGTATTTTATGAACTATGGAGAGTTTAAAATTAGATTAAAAAAATTCAAATGAGTGTTGGTTTCTTTTTTTTTTTTTTAAAAAAAAACAACAACTTTTTTTGTTAAAGCCGTATTTGTAAAAAACAAAACAAAACATCAAGTACATCTTATAGCACAGTAGGTTGTTCATATGTATTTATCAGCAGTAACTTGAAGTTAGACTTTTTTGTATAATATTATTGGTTGTTTTGAAATTATTTTGGAGCTTTTCTTTCCAACATTACTTCAGTACATTGAAGGTGTTTTTTTGTGTATTTTGGCTATTTCAGACAAGCTTTAGTTGTCAGACAGGCCTCGTGTACAAGGTGTACTGTACATTTAGGCAAAACATCTTCACTGGTCTCATCTGTTCATGAGACATTGTTCCTCAAGTACTTTTAGATGGAGGAGACCTTCTCTCTGCAAGCCTTCCAAATAAGCCAAATTCCTTCTGTTTTCACTGTTGTGAACTTCAACGTTTCACCTGAAAACTGGTTCCTGCAGATCATATCTTGTTTTTTCTTTTGTTGTTTGTTTGTTTGCAGTTCATTTTAGTATTGCACAGATTGAGCTTGGCGTGAGCTTCCATTCCTGGGAAGACAGGCAATTTTTATTTATTTATTTCAGTCTTCTTTCTCATAAATAGCCCTACTACCCTTCCCAAATTGAATTGTTCATCAATTTGGCAACAAAATTTCCTCCTTGGCATCGTGTTAAGACACACATAAATGCTCAAGATGAACATCCAAAATGTTTGACACTTGATTATTGAGACCTAGCTCTTACTTGTCCTCTTAACTCATATAATACGGGCAAATTAAATTTTTCAAGTGGTTTACAATATTAAGAAATAAGACAGTATAATGTCATGTGTTGTTCATATCAGGCCCTGTTAAGGCCTTGTGAGGACAAAGAGGATTTTTAAGGATCTTTAGTCATATTGTGATGCGTCTGAATTGCTATCATACAAATTTATTTTTAAAAAATAACTGTCACAACTTTCTGAATAAGGACTAATTAAGTTAAAGACAAGAGCTGGAGAAGAACTAGTGGACAGTATTGACATAAATAGATTTTTAAACATGGTCAAACAAAAAAAAAGGTTTTTATTAACTGCAGACAGTGTAAAATCAGATAAGTAATCTCACACATGTACATGTTCACAGCAGATGTCTTCTGTCTTTTGCAGCTCGGCGTTCGCACCGGTACCGGCGCCATCACCACAATCAGCACCACGAGCGCCGCAGGAACAGGAGACACGGTGGAGATGGACACAGAACCAGAGAGGAAGCCCACGTCTACTACTGAACCAAATAATAACATTTCTGCAATGCCTAGGTGCTAACCGTGGCTCATGAAGACAGAAAGTAGTTCACGTCACTCTTATCTCCTTTCCTGCTTCTCACCGTGCTTTCTGCTTAGCGTTGCTCGCCCTGATAGATGAGATCATGTTCTTCTAGCTGATCTCCATATTACAATCCCCAGATTTGATTGTTTTGATACTTCCTTTAACTGAGGTCCATGCGAACACTTACTATAAGACTTACCCTTGTCACGCTCCCTAACATTTCAGCAGAGTCATTTATCTGCCTTTCTAAGGAACATATAACCCTCTCTTAGTCTATCAGACTCACAGTTGTGTGCAAGTGTGTGCGACTGATGCATGTAAGAAGGAGACTTAGAGAATTGTAACTTCTTTGTAAAAGTTTGCTTGTTCTACATGACAAAAAAAAAGAAAAAAAACAAAACTCATCCTCGTTATCTGTTTATACAGGCGGCAGTGATGCAAAATAACATTTGAATCGATGGCAAGCCTGAGGTGTTTGTGTGTTTACTGTGGCTGTTACTTTTTTCCATATTGCTGGTCTTTTTTATTCTACTGACATGCTGTTTTCTAATATTTGCTGTTTATGTAATTTAACTATTTATTATGAATCATTTGCTAGTGAATATTCTTTCTTTCTTTCTTTTTTTTTACTTATACTTCAGAGAGTCAATGTAACATCATTTTTCTATACCAGGATGTAAATCCAACTGTCAATCAGTAACAAATTGAATCATTTGATTGCTTCTAATCTCTGTTTTGTAAATATTGTGTTGTGTGTTATTGGCTGATCCTTAATCAATAGATAGACCTTCAATAAAATCGACTTCTCTAATCCCCTAAGAAACTGTTCCATGTAGACTAAGAGGGTGGGATTATCAAAAACTCTTTTGAGGTAAGCACTTGATTGTACTGGATTTGCAACAAACCCTCAGTCTTTGCACGGCTATATTTACATTATGGGTAGAATGTCACAATTTTTTTTGTCTTTGGTCCTTTTGATATGTGATCAGTCATTCCCTTTTTTGGTGTTCTTATGACTTTTTGTCCTGCTGTTGTATTTCCATTCTTAATAAAGCGAATAAAATGAATCTTGCCATTTTTGTTTGCTTTTTCTCTAGGCACAGTCTTTTAACATGTTTTATGGAGTCATTTTATAACACGTGGGCTATGATTTGGACATGTACAGGGGACGAACTGTGAATACATCTGTAGAAGGATGATGAGGTTGGAACCGCCAGGCAGGAGGCCTAGAGGAAGACCAAAGAAAAGATTATGGACGTAGCGAGAGAGGACATGAAGCTAGTTGGCGTGTGAGAGGAAGAGGCAAAGGATAGGGTTAGATGGAGACGAATGATTCGCTGTGGCTTCAATATAATGACTTATTTATTTGCAGACATTTTCAGCCAAAGATATTTCATGTTTTGTTTTGTGTGTTTTTTTTTTTTTACAACCTACATTTCATTTGTATGCATCCTTTCTTGCATTTCAGGCCTGAAAACAAATAAAACACAAAAAACAGCTGGTATGCAGGTGGGACTTTAGTGCTAATAAGGAGACAAAGGGAAAAAACATGTTATTTCAAATGTCATAATGATTTTGTGTAAAAGTATTATCCCTAAAAGGGTTAGTCTTTGAGGAGCAAGGAGGGGTGGAGGTTGTCAACTATGTCTGTTCCTCAAAGAAAGATTGTAAGGATATTTTTAGCTTTGTCTATCAACACTGTATGATATCATTAATTGATTCAAGGAATCTGTAACAATTACAATGCGTTAAGGGCAAAGGTAGCCCTCAGGTTATCTGGATACCTTCAATTTCTTGTTTCTCAGCATCATTCACTAATAGCTGCTATTAGACACAAGAGCAATATATGCCGTCTCTGAGACATCTTTTCCTGCCTCTCCTTAACCTTGAACAGGATTGAAAGTGACTGTTGGCATGGCTACACGTCAACCTCAAGTTTCATCCATATGGATATAAAGTTGTTACATTTCTGTTTATGTTAGAGAAAACTGAAAACTCTCAACTATGGAAAATGATTTAAAGTGGAACAATGTGAGACTAAAGCTGGAAATGCAGTGTGACGAGTTCACAGTTTAACATATAGTAAACTTGGACCCAAAAAGAAAAGGTATGCAATGTTTCTGTATCGTTTTCATTTCTTTTTTTAATATCAACTGCATTTTAGATTGTGAAGACAAGTTATATATATATATATTTTTTTTTTTGAGTATTACATTTTGGTTCCCAGGACAAACTGAGAAATGGACTTTTGACCAGCGTGTCATGTGATCATTTGTGTGGCTGCTGAGTGCAACAGTTCACCTCAATCCAGGGTTCACCTTTTATCAGTTTGACAACTGCAGTCCACAGCACGCAGCGCTCAGTGACATCGCCGACAGTGCGTTTAGTTGTTGAATAAATGCATCGTTTTCAGTTTACAGTCAGAGACACACACAGGATGAAAATCTCAGAGACTGTCCAGATCTGAAAGAGTGTGTTACATGCAAATGTAGTTCAATCAAAAGCCTCACTGGGTCAAAAATGTGTTTCCTGTTCTAGCTGTGCTCAGTTTCATAACTGGACAGAAATGTTTTTATCATTGTTTAAGTTGTTCATTAGGCAGTGAATGCAGATGTGTGGTTTTACCTCCTCTAGCTACCTTAATTTCCATTTTTAAATATCTCTATTTTTAAATATAGAACTTCATAGACTGCATAGTCCAAAAAAACAAACAAACATACACATCGGTAGTTTAGCCTTCAAAATATTCAGTGAATCCTGTCAACATTTATTGTATTTGCAGTTTATACAGTATGAAATGCATGAGCAAACAGAGGACCTGTGAATCTCTGAATTTCACAGTGATGTGTGATCCAGGTCAGAAGTCTTAGTTTGGGATGACACCAGCAGGGTGTTTTCATGAGTCACCTGAAAACTGTGCAATGCGATCACAGTCCTCTCTTCCATCAACAACCCTCTTATCAGGGTCCAACAGTCCATGCAGGGAGTGCCGTGTGTGATGGCTGATTTTAAACAGTGGACTCAGAGAGCAATGTTTTTTAAATTTCCCCTGGGTTTTAAGGTTGAAAAAAAGTGTTTTAATGCAGTTTGTGCGGCCGAAACAGTCCATAGAAAGCATTAGTCCTGTCGCAGCTTGAAGTGTTCCTCGACAGTCAGAGGCTGGCCTGCAGTCTAGTTTTTCTTCTTCTCATCAGTGGCCTGTCCTTTGGGAACGGGTTTCATAAAATAAGCGGGGTTGATGTGGCAGCGCAAGGCCAACAGAGCTGGCACAGCGGCAAGCAACACATTCAGGGTGATAACGGGCCAGCGTTTGTCTGCTGGGACTCGGTACGTGAAAGGAGTGCGAGAGTGCAGAGATGCTCCAATATGGCACCACTGGGTCTGGAGAGAATCACAGGAGAGGAGACAAGGTCAGCATGAGCTGCAGAGCATTAATAACAGCGGAAAAAAAGATATATATACAACCATAGTTACCTGAGCAATGGCTCCAGCAAAAAAGAGGGTCCAGTCCAGCATCCAGCTGCATCCTGGCATCCTCAGACCATAGATGAGGACAGCGAGCAGTGGCACAGCGTAGAACAAATACACCAGCATCTAAAGGATGGAGCCCAACAAGACCAGTTTACTCTTTTGAACTCTAATATGGAGTGTGTTCAGCTCAACGAGGCTTGATGTTTTTTCCTCAGACTGACCATAACCCGAGGAAAGCCAACTGGGTCTTTGAGGTATGGCTCATACTGATAGATGTAGGTGAAACAGGAGTCCAGAGGACAGTCCAGCACCACCTGGAACATAAACCACAATGACAAAAAATTTATACATGTTACCTCTTGTATGCTTGAGTGCAGTGAGGCACACAAGCACTAAACCGAAAAAAGAAAAAAAAGTCCCACAATGCTCTACTTACAAAGCCTCTGAAAACAGAGAGGACCATGGCTCCCAGTAACAGGAGCGACAAAAGCAGGTCAACGGGTCGAGACAGCAAATTTTTCTTCTGCGCTTCGGCAATCTGCTCAAAACAGATACACTTAAATTTGTCTTGACTCAAAATACTAAGGCAACCCAGCTACTGATCAGTTGCATAAATTTGTAATAAAAACAAGATTATTAATGATTATTGATTAACTAATATTGACAGATTACAGATGTTCTGACACATTCATTTCCATTCAATGTATTTATATTGAGCCTTTTTACAACAAGTCATCTCTAGACTCTTAAGAAATCCAAGAAAAAATATATGGTTGCATATTTGCCAATAGAAATTGCAAATCATTTGAATAATTTATGGGCTCAGGTTTACGTTTTTCTTTAAAGTTGTTGTAATCTTATACATTATATACTTCTTATATTTCCTCCAACAATGACATCTCAAAGAAAAAAGCTGAAAAACTGCACTCATAAGTCCTGCAGTAAATATTGAGTGTTTAAAACTACTACTGAATGTTCTTGAAATGAAATGATGCACTTTCACACACAGTTATGTGTTTGAATGCTGTGTTTTACACCTGCTTCTGTGGGACTTTAAATAAAGTGAAACTGTTCTCTTTAACTTAGTCATACATCAAAGACGTACAGCCCCGGTACTTTGTGAATGCATACATCACATTACACACATCCTGACTGCAGACCGCTACCTTATCTGCAGTGACGACTGGCATCTCCCTGGGTCTGCTGAAGAGCTGCAACGCCGCCCAAAAAGGCGCCACAAAGAAAGGGACGTTCCTCCAGAAGGCTGGCCGAATGTTAGACCCGTACTTTCCTGAACAAAAGGGAGGACACTGTCAGTAAATAGTAACAAAAATAACTATTGATCTGACTAAATAAAGTGGTAAACCCCTCACCAATGAACACCCCAGGAATAAAGACAATTTGATGAGCGATGGACGAGCCCGCCCACAGCAGGCTGAGGCTTCGGTAGGACTTCCTGCACAGACACAAAATGATCTGAATTCATCAGAGGTCCCACTGTACACATCTGACATACCTTGCAGTGGTTTCAGATGAAGCAGCCTACCCTGCAAACATGCGGTGGATGATTGTGAGGAAGAGGATTAGGTGCACAACACCTTCCCAATAAGACATCATCACTGCATAGGTGGTGCTAAGATGAGGCTCGCCCTGATGAGAGACACATCAACATCCAGTCAAACGTCATTTGTCCCATATGAATTTAACTTAAACATACATAAGGAAAAGAGGCTAAGCTCATAGTCAGTCCTCTTACCATCCTTAGGTAGAAGTCCATAAAACCAGAGATGAACCCATCCTGCTCCAGGGCGTTGGTCAAGCCCACCATACAGGTGAAGGCAAACTCTGCAAACACTAAACAAAGGGACACAAGCTCAATGAAAAACAAAACTGTATTCTGTCTTTGTTTTAATCATTCACACCAACCGCATGCTGTGTACCATAGAATAAGGGGTCCACTTTTTTCTTGTGTTGTACAGTGAGGTGGAGGAGGAGAAGAACCGATCCCAGGATGACCATTCCCATTCCAAGGATAGGTAGAGGTCTACGGTGACAGTGAGAGGATCCATTTATCTGTGCAACCACTTTCATCTCTACTTACTCAATGAAACAACTGGCAAAACTAGTTCTAGTTGAGCAGATGTCAGACTAGTAATAATTAGATAAAATGAGCATGTTGCATGTTTCATTTTAGAAACATAACAGCTACCTGGCAGGTTGCAAATGGCATAATTCCAGAAATTATAAACAGCAATTAATATTGAAAATAATTAGTAGCGAACAAAATTTAGCTCTCTATTCCACACATTGGTGTTGCAACTAAATAAAAAAGGAAAAGAGGAAAACGAGATTATACGTCATAACACTAAAATAATTTTTCCTGCTTTCATAATGGCATCCATTCTCCTTTAGAAATGAATTTATTGAAAAAGTCTGCATTCAAAAAAGATCTGATCACCGTTATTCCCTCAATCAGCCTTCCTTGTCTCATTCATAGATTAAAATCAGCAACTTTACAGGTGGAAATGTTTGGTTTAGGGAAATTTAGGGCACCTTCCATGTCAAGTGATCTTAATAATAAAAATATCCGTTTATTTTACAGCTATACTAATGAATGGTCCACGTGCTTTAACTCCTCAGAGTTCAAAACATTTCCTGTTCAATTCTACGTCTAGTAACATTTCCGCGTGGACTTGAAAGAATGTGAGCAGGAATCATAAACTCCTGTGGTCTGTGTCCAGACTACAGTCCAGGATGTGATCCAGGATCAGAGAAGAGAGCGCGCACTTACTCCTGGAAGGCAGGGATGTTGTTCATCGTGAATAAAACTCCTGGAGCCAACAGAGAGAGCAGAAACACGCTGACCTCCACCGGCAGCCTCATTCTTACCGATCTGTGGCTCAAACTCTTGGATAGAATAAAAATAATAATAACAATAATACTGTTTAGTTCGTTATATTCCCAGTTTGACGCGTATTTTGGCTGTGAAACGAGGCATGTCAAAGGCCAGAGCCGTCTCCACTGCAACTCTGGGAAATAGGAGTTGGCTTTTGATCAGTGATGAAGCAACTCCAACACACCTACTATCTACAAAGTTTCAAAGTTTAACTTGGGAGGGGGGCTTTTCTTTCTCTTGTGCATTTCCAAACAGGCTGCATGTTTTGCAGCGCGCTGCTGCCTCTTGCAGGTTGGAGTGCGTCTTTTAAAAAAAAAAAAAAAAGAAAAAAAAAAAGATTCTTTGCCTTTATATAGGCTACTTTTGTTATTTGGCTGTCACCCTAAATAGACTTTACGTTTGAACAGACTGCCATCTGGTGGCAGCCTTCCTATCCATTAGCTTTAACAACTTCAAGCAGCATTGTTAAAACAACCTTCCGTTTATTATTTGATGTAAGGAGTGTAAGCTTTCTTGAGGGACCAACACATCATGAACTGAAGCACTTTTGAATGAAAAACAGAATGGCAATTAATGTTAGCACTTGGGGAAATCAACTTAGATCCAAATAAATTTCTATTTTAAGGCGAGACTCAAGACTCAACAATGTCCTACTTTAATGATAGTGTGGTAACCAAAAGTGGGACACCTCACAAAGTAACTGTAATTTGGTAAGTGGTTTAAGTTTGTAAGTCACTACCATGTCTGTACAAATCTACTACCAGATGTTGCAGATGTTACTATCACGTTTTTATGCCCTCTGATTACAGTACTTAGATATATATGAGAAAATGGGCAAGTTTTACAAGCAGAAAGCATTGCAACAACATGCCAGCGACCAAAAGGAAATGTCTGAAAAGTGTTCATTTATTTTTTTATTCCCTGTATGTAAAAGGACATAGGTTGATTGGCTCAAGGACTAAGATGAATTTCCATCTTGTTGCAAAAATATATTTCAAGTAAGCTGGAACACAAAAAAGCAGAATATCTGACTGAGGAGTGGGTGTAAGACCACTCAAACAATTAACAGCTTCTCATAATGTATCTTTTATCAGACATTTTATCAATATGGAAATAAGGATAGGCTAAGTACACCTATGTTCAAGTTAATTAATACTTGCTGTTGAAAGTTCAGGCCGCCAGCAGATTCAAGCTTTCTGGCTCTCAGGCATCAGGGCTGATTGTGTCGACCAGCAGTTTTAGCACGACGGTGATCTTAACTTTGTGATTTTGGTTTCCAGTGACAGAGGCCATGCACATGTCATCTAGGTGGGTATTGTCTCAGTTCATTTAAGGAGCCATCTGTGCTGTTTGGTGAAAGATTAAGAACTTCTGCGTCTGATGTATCCAGTCATGATTAAACCGTGGATTACATCTAACAGAGAACATAAAGTTCAAAACAAAGATGATTGTTTTTTTCAGTCAAGATGAAATTTAAAACACTCAGTTGCTATTGCATATCTTTTTATTCCTTAGCCAAATATTGGCCTCTGCCACTCAGTGTTTGTGCATAATGTGCATTATACACATATGTGTGCGTGTGTGCGTACATGTGTGTATTACACAACAGCATCTTTTGCATGAACAAGATTTGAAACGCAGGCTTGTATCTAATGCATCCTTATCTGCTGTAATAAAGCTGCTGAAGAGGATTATGCTGCTGTTGCCACAGAAACTTAGTGACCAGTGGAAAGAAGGAGTAGAGAGGGGTGGGAGTCCATGAAGAGTGGAGAAACAGGCAGGGAGGTGATTATATTACAGGCGACTCTTTGCCTGCACTGCAGACACGCTTTTTTTTTTCATTTGAAGTGACACATTTTTTTTCACCCAGTCTGCCACCATGATAAACCCGTTGATCATTGGCATTATGACTGTGAACACCTCTCTAACTGCTGTCTACTGGGCCTTCATCCTGGGCGATGCGTACTTCAAGTGGATGTTGGAGCCAGAAGACAAGCCCAAGAAGATAGTGACCCCAGCCTGAGGCGGTCAGCATGGGTCTGCCTGACCGAGTGACTGGGTGTCGTTTTGCTTCGGACTAGGCTGCGGCTTGTAGTGCTTTCTGTGAAGTTCAATCTGCGATTAATCTGCTTTCTTTTGTTTGTACCTGGAGAAGATTTGGAAACCAGCTGTAAACTTGAAAGTGCTGGACTCAAAGGTTACTGAGCACGAGTGAGGAAGGACTCATTTCACAGGTAATCTTTGCTAGAATTTCATGCTTTATCTCATTTCAAACATCCTCTTGGCGTAGCTGTTTGTTAGTGTGAAACAACCACTCAGTAACCAACACCACCCCACCCCACCCCTGCTTGAACAGACGCCCCGGTGACATTAAATGAACTTCATCTCCTGTTTTGCCTTTGTGCTTACTCAGTGAAATGATGGTGACAGTCTTATGTGTCACTTAAATCCCGTCAAGGATTACTTGGAAAACCTTGTTAAAGGCGTGGGTGCTATTACCCCGACAGTACCAACCACACCTTTCATTCCATCCCATCTTTAGTCTGCTTCATCGTCCACCTCACAAGCATCTCTCAACTATGGGTCACGTCTTCTACTATGGCATGCACCCAGTCTCTTGGTTCATTCTCTTTGCGAATGTGACCTTCACCATCATCGAATGGCAATTCATCTCTCGTGAGATATGTAGAATAAGGTCGCTACCAAAACAAGGAGAAGAAGAGTCCCAATCATAGGGGAATCCATTTTCATTCTGATGCAGCAACCAGAAGATCTGTAAGGATAAAAATCATTTTTGATCATTGAGTACCTGCCCACTTGCAAAGAAAAACATAATGATCAGAGTTCTGTTTGTGCAACCTTAACCTTTTATTATATTTTTTTTCTCTCTTTGTCTCTCCACAGCTATCACTGTAGAATACCCACCATTTTGGAAGTCCTTTCATCCCCAATTCAAGGAAAAGAACTGACCAGCAGCCTCTATTCTTAACTACATAGAAGGTAATTCATCTTACATTTGTCACATACTCTTGACCTACTTTTTCTCCTTTTTGTACATATAAGCATGCCAGATTTTTGCTGTTTTACAGTTTCATGTGAGGTAAACTGAATTTGGCTCGCTTTTTTTGAAAACATATTTGAATGGTCCAAAACTCAGAATGATTTTTAAAAACTTTGCAATGAAGCAAGAAATGAGCTGTGAAAATATTCTTTAATGTCACTGGTTTATGAGGCAGGGTACTAATGGAGTAAAAGAAGTGGGCCTGTTGTAAATTCAAACACATGAAGTGATGCCCATCCAACCCCAGTGAAAGGGCTTTTACTTTGATTTATGTATCATATGTGCATGCAACATGGTTACAGATGGCCATAAGCTGCTTTGCTGCACTACTGTCCACCTCTTCTTTTACATATCTCTAATCCCTGCAGATAGAAAGCTGATATTGCTCTATGACTAACTGGATCCTATAAACTCTGTCTGTCCTACATTCCTCTGTCCTCTGTCTCACGCTGCTGGAAATCTGGCCGAGGATTCCTATCCTATTCCTATGTACATGAGAGTAAAAATAGGAACGTCTTGACTTGAATCTCTAGAAGAGTAGTAGAAATGACTCATGCATGCTGCCAGACCTACATTTTTATGGGTGAACCACAATTTTGAGGTCTGTTTATTGGTGGAGAGCTGTCACCACTGAAAGACAGCATGTTCGTGTGTAAACCTCCTGAGCATTTCCATCCTTCGCTCGGTCCTGTCATTCTCCTCAGCTTTAGAAAAATGTTCAGTATCTTGAGATTCTCTCTTTTTTTCTCACTTGTATCACCTTTTCTCCAAATACTCACAGTGAAGACAGAAACATGGATCTGCAACAAGACTATCAATCTGTCATCATCTAAAGAAAAGGCCCCAACGCTGCAGTACTTTCTTTCAGCTGACAATCCTGTAAACAGACTTTCAAAAAATCTGCCCAACCATGAACCACCGATCAGTTGTGCCACTGAATCCCTCGGGAGAAGCTCTACTTTTGAATCTTTCTCAGCTGGTTTTTAAACACCGACATCTCCTCCAATTCTCCAGAGGGAAAGAGGAGGATGAGGAGGCCTATTTTGTGGACTATATCCCTCCAGCGAGAGATGCTATAACTCTTCCACGCAATGTGGTCTACGTCTTAGTCGGAGTGGTGTTGATTATAGTGGCTACGTACGGCATAGTGGGTCACCTCATTAAAGACCTGATGCATGACCTGGCAGGTAACCTCGGGCGGGAACATCCTTGGGTGATGCCCTACTTCACTAATCCGCCCCCGTGCCAACTCTTACGTCCTTGTACGTGGTGTTGTTGAGTCCTATCCATCCCTGAGCTTTTGAGCTTTTCCGTTCCTTTCCTCCCCGTTTTGGGCGTGCTCTGTTGTTTGATGGCAGTTCCTTCACATACACTCTGTGGTTTCTGTACTGTGGACAACCTTCCCAGTGGTGTTACCATTAAGGTGAATGCCGACGGCAGAACAATTGAGAAAATGACTACTGCTGAAAGGGCACCTTAAAGGGACACGCTGCTCTTTTTACTATTGTACTTTTAGAAAAGATCATTTGTATGCTGAATGTTTGAGGAGTGAAGTAAACATTAAATTCTGAACTTATAGTGGAGTGCCCCTTTAAAATAGACTCACAGAGAAGTCACAAACATTCAACTAATGTCATCTTTATGTGCTTTTCACAGACTGGATATTTGGCCCAAAACCAGAGGAGGAGGATCCACAGGGAAGGACAGTAGAAGAAGAAGAGCAGAGGAGATTCAGCATTTCTAGAAAGCTGTTAGAAGCAGAAGGCGGGCTGAGCGCGGAAAATGGAAAAGACGTGTTGTTGCCTGGTTTCCACCAGGAAGAGGGAGGCTACCACCATCCATCCACCACTCCACTACTGAAAAGTGTCATTGTTGTGTCATACCCTGCAGAAAAAAGGACGTCCAATCATGGCGTGACCTTTGCCTGCCCCGTTGCCCCTTTTGTCACATCCCTTTAAGTTTTGAACACTTTGTCACAGCATTAGCTCAAATCAGTTTCTGTCACATGCTGTACGTCCCCCCAGTCCAGTGATCAGTGTTCTCTTTGCTGTAGCAGTGCTTAAGCTAAGGCATGTTTGTAGTAAGTACGTTTATGTAAACATTATCCAAACCTATTCATTTGAATGTTTTTGCTTTGTATTAATATGCATTTCCAGACTCTGCTTCTCCAAAATAGTCTTCAGCCTTCATGTAAAAAGATGTTGATGTGAGATGTATATGTCACATTCATCTAAAGATGTTTAGAAGCACCCACAATTTTCCACAAAATGCAAAATGTTGCAAAAAAGAAGCAAGCTAAGCAATATCTTTGAGTATGTGTACACATTGGTCAGTAAACTTGTCATAGCCATCACTTCCCCTACACCACTGCACATTGATGTAATGTGTTTCTGAACAAAGTGTGCGTCACTGTACTTGTTATGATGTTGGACTAAGCTTCATTCCAGTAAACAACTTGACAATAACACAAGTGTGGTGTTGTGTCTTATCTGCTTTCAATAATCACTCTAATACCTGCTTGGTCAGGTGTGGTGACCTTGTTTATGAAGGCTGAGGATTACTGTACATCATCCATACTGTACTGTAGACAGATAGACAGATAGAGAGACAGGTAGATAGTTAGACAGACAGATGATAGATAGATTATTCTGCTGACCTTGAGCAGACTACCTCAGACTGCTACAGCTTATCATTCACACACCATCATCATGCACGGATAAACAAGCAAGGCTTTAGTACCTGGAAAGTAAATGAAGATTGTTTTTCAAGGTGGTGTATATTTTGGATTTTACATCTGATTTGTTTTTATTTATTTATTTATTTGCAATAGTTTAGTCAAAAGCCAGCATAGCCTACTGCATTTAAGGATCTTTGCAGTAAACAAAATTATTTCAGTTTAAACTTTGAGATACTTTGTTGTTGCATTAGGTCAGTAAAAGACTCTTATTGGGGTGTAAAATTGCCATAAAGTTTTTTTTTTTCAATCGTTTTGGACAGAGCCCCCTGTCATATTAAATCCGGATTCCTGTTTCCTAACGCAACTATGGCAATGAGATATCAAATAGATTCACTGGCTGACGGCACAGACAGCCCCTCAGCCATGGATGTGCCAGTGGGGAGTTTAAATATTCGTTACAGGGACGAGGACGGCACCGTGCTCTATGAGTCTTATATTCCTCCTTCTCGGGATGCTATCCACCTGCCCACCTATGTGCTCTACCTGCTCATAGCCGTCTCCGTCGTTTTTTCTGTCCTTTATGCCATCATTGGCCACCTCATCAAAGACCTCATCCACGATTGCGCAGGTTAGTTACTCTACTTGCAGCTTGTAGGGCATGAATATGACTGATATCGTTACTGGCTGGTTTTCTCTCTGGTTTGTCTTTAACCCCCTCTCTCTGTTTTCCAGACTGGCTGTTTGGGGAGCAGCCTGAGGAAGTGGTGGTGAACTATTGCGAGGCTAAGGATAAGTTCATGGCAGACTGGTCCCCAGAAACCTCCCCTGAGCTGGAGGCGATGGCTCGGGCAGAGGAGAACAAGATAGTTGACAGGGACTTCAGGAAGGCTCCTGCCATCTGGATCATTTCCACAGAACCTCGAGGCACCAGGACTGGACCCCGTGTGGTTTTTGGGAACAGGACTTAAAACTTAGTGCGCAGAAGATGATATCAGATCAGAGACTTCCTGCTGCTGTTTTATTTTCTTTCTTTTGTTTTTCTATGTGATGTTATCATAACTGAGATAAATTGCTGATATGTAGCATTACTGTGAAAAATAATGTTGGCAGCATTGTCAACTTTCGGGGTTTAATTCTTGCAGTTCTTTGATGACATCTAGCGTTCAAAAATGGTCATTACAATCAGTTCCTGTACGTCTATAAAATAGACGTAATACGAACATGCCTTACATGAAATTTGATTTCAAGAAAATATTGCTTCATAGCTTTAGAGAGTTTTGTTTTTTCTGTCAAAAAATATAGCCTAATAATAGTAATATCAATGCCACGTGGTATGAGTGGTCTTCCATCACAAGCACTGCATTTTGATTCCTGCAGTAACATTTTGCAGTCTAAATTTATTTTTAGATTATACATAGGTATTTAACTTGACTCCTATTTTTGCAAATCTACTCTGCCTGCCATATAAAGTACGTTATGAAAAAAAAATGTCATTCACTAAACTATTTTCCATGCATATAAGATATACACAATAAAATACGTGTGAGAACAAAAATCGTGCCTTATCATGTGTAGTAGCAAAGAACAGAAGCTTTCTGTGACAGAAACTCAGTTACGCTTTTTATATGACTAAAGTCATATTACATTAAGATTTTTTTTTGTTTGTTTTGTTTGTTTTTTTGCCAGTCTCTGTTATAGTTTCTTATACAGTTTATGTTGAGTTAGTAACATTTTAGATATCAAAGAAGTAAACTTAATTTCAGCTATCAGGGTAAACCATCAAGTTATGAACAACTTTGTGTTCCAGAAGGAAAATAAAAATGAAAAAAGTGCTCATCACATAAATGAATGTCAAATTAAAACATGTGCTCATAGGAGATTGGGTTGTAACTTATATTGTTCATTAAAAGGTAGGCCACATACTGATAGGCCTATGTACAAATATAAAGAGATCTGTTTCTAAATGACACTCTCTGTATAATATTTACTAATTAGAAAAAAGGGGGTCAGAAAAGCTCCCCGTGCTTGCGTGGGTTCTCACCGGGTACTCCGGCTTCCTCCCAAGTCCAAAGACATGCACGTTAGGTTAATTGGTGTTCATAAATTGTCCCTGGGTGTGAGTGAGAGAATGAGTGGTTGTATGTCTACATGTGGCCCTGCGATGGACTGGCGACCTGTCCAGGGTGTACCCCTGCCTCTCGCCCACAGTGAGCTGGGATAGGCTCCAGCAGACCCCCGTGACCCTTCACAGGACAAAGTGGGTATGGATAATGGATGGATGGATGGGGTCAGAAAAGCTAAAAACAAAAGAATTGTGCTAGAGAATAAAAGCTGCAGCGGTTCAGTTGCTGGATGTAGCTATAATCCTGGAAGACCTTTTATTGCAAAGTTACAGTGGTTTACTTCCAGCTTGGAGTATTTTCAGCATAAAAAAACTCCTTGCTTTGCTCTTTATCAATCTGCACTAAATCTAATGATTATAAACAGTTGGTTGAAGACAAAAGCCTGTATCTGTTTGCATCTCGTTATAGATAAAGACAGCAGAACCAGCAACCTTCTGCTTCTGCGGCGTCTTTAAAATTTGCCATATTCACATGACAACCCTGCGTTAAGTGCTCTTGTTCATCACAAAGTGCTGTATCAGCCTGCTGACACAAAAAGCTGACTCTGAACAGTACAAGTGGAGTCTATGGCAACCAGAAACCACGAGAGGGCGCTGTTGTATTAAAAAAAATTCTTTTAAGGATTTTCAATACACATTCACACACACACAAACAAATAAATATTAAACAAAACAAAACACACCTCATACATCATATATCTAATAGTTTACATTGTTGGAGAGGTCCAGGGAATCTTCTAGGGCTGATGCAGCGTTTGGCCCTGAGAGGCCTAGGTTTCCCTTGTAAAAGAGATCTTTGATCTGAATGGGACTAACCTGGTTAAATATAGGCTAAGAAAGAAAAAAAAAAACTCAAAGAAACTTGTATGAAGATCAGTTACCTCTCTGATATATTTCATGCTTTTAATAAGCTTTGACCCTTTTTACCTCTTTTGCTTTTACTGGCTCCTAAAGCAAATGGTGGCACTCCTTCACAATGTATCTTTTAAAAGCCCTCAGCAACATCTCTCTTTTTCCCCTCAACGTTTTTTTTTCCCCTTCATGTTTCCCCTCCATCTGTTTAGGGTTGGGTGGAAAGGCTGCAGTCAATACCCCTCCTGCTTTGTTGTAGACCCTCATAGCCCTGTGATGGATGGTCCAGCTTCTGTCTAGCTTAACCATCTTCTTCTAAGTCAATGACAGCTGGGATGGAGAGCAGCCTATCCTGGGAGGGTGTAAGTGCCCATCATTGAGTGGATTAGACTTAGCTTCACCTTCATTCAAGCACCAATAAGTTAAAAGAAATAACAAAAGTCACACTTTTTCCATAATCCTGGTAATGCTTACAGGCTTTTGTTTAGACATTTTGAAGATTCTAGATTCAAATAATTGTAACAGATCATTTGTAGAGACTAACAAATTAGCCTGCTCCATCCATGAAGTTAGCATTTGATCATCATGTATGGTTATATTCCAGCATCTTCTGTTGGAAACAGCTTAGGGTCTTTTATTTTGAAATACAAGCTATTTTCTCAGACACTGCAGGTTGGTGAGAATCTTTAGAAGAGGGGGTTTTGTCTTGTAAAAAAGCGTTTTCTTCCTCCCTGGTTGAACAGCAGGGGCTCTGCTCAGTAGTGTGGGGGCTCGGTAATCTCCTTGCTTGCATTTTCAGGGCGCGCATCCTCACACACACCCACGCACGCACGCACACACCTCGTAGCCAGAGTGGCGTGCTGTGCGGCGCTGCAGATGACATGGCCGTGTTAGGCTGTAGTAGCTCCTGTTCGGCGACAGGCTGGTAATGGACGGGGTGATTTGAAGGTATCTTTGCGGCATGGATGCGCGCTGAAGGAGCAGCCTTTATGGATTGGAGCTCGTCGACGCCGGAGCAAATCTGGGGAGAGTCAGAGAGGTGAGGCGGCTGACGGATCGTGTGCGGGGTGTACATCATTGTTACATTCTCAATTTTAATTCATTTATTTATTTGTTTAACAAGACACACAATAGAGCTTTCCTTCAGACTCAAGTTTTCTTGTTCATGCACTGATAATGACAGTAGGCCATTTTCTCATCGCCATATGTGTCACTGAATGTCTTGCAGATCAGGGGATGAAGCTATTGAGGCTGCTTTGCACATTGATAGGAGAAATGTGTATTTTTTCACATTCTAGCTACATCTGAACATGCGCTTCATGCGGTTAATTGTGACCTACTTAGCAGACCTGAGCATAAATTTGACTGTAATGGGATGAGAATGCTTTTTAAACAGTTCTGCATTTTGGAAACACTTAATTGGCCTAGGTTTAGATTCCGTCATTCAAAATGAAATGATCACTTTGGAGCCATTAAGAGGATTTGTTGTTTTTTGTTTCAGCACCCATCTAAACCTCATTCACTGCACAGTTTATTAGCTACATCAACCTGATTTTCAGTTCCCCGTTGTATAATTTATGGGTTACTGCATCATGAAACCCTCCCACACACAGGGGGACACAGTGACCATATGGACAACAGTGAAATTTGCATTAAGAAAACTGTTGTCAGTTGAGCTGCCCAGCCCACCACAGAAATGCTGCATGTAGAGTATTTATCCACCTGGTCAACTTTTAAATCTTTGGCATGCAGCAACTGTCTTTACATTTTATGACTCAGCAGCAGCTGTCACAGGAATTTGCTATGTATTGACTGAGCAGGGAGCACTGATGGGCACCGACGATGCATGTGGTGCTTCTGTATGTTGGGGTGTGGAAGCTTTATGGCGTGCTCAGTGACAGCATTTGATTCAACTTTGATTGTTTGCCTAAAAATGTCACGTTGAGGTCAGTTTTCCTGCACTCTCATTGTTGTGCCGTAAGATTATTCTATCTGCCTTGTAAGCTCAGTAGCAGATGTTCAGGGTCAGTTGAACCCTGACCCTCAGATGCTCCTCCCTGTTCCTCATACTATACCTTCCCTGCCGAGACTTCCTAAAGACCCCCCACTATCTTCCAGGTCTAAACGAGATTGTGCCTCTTTAACTGAAAAGATTTAATGACATTTTAAATTGCAGAAGACCATCCTTTTCATAAAATAAGAGAGCTATTTGTTTTTTTGTGTGTGTGTAAAGTAGCTGCAGTGATGCTTCAGAGTAAAACATGTTGTAGGTATTTGTTTTGCATATATTTATTTGTCTCTCTGTCTGCTGTGAGTGCTTTTTGTGTTCTCTGTGCACAACTCACATTAGCTTTGTATTGTGTTGTTTCTCTGACAGTAATGTGAAGGAGGATTCTTCATCCAAGAACACAGGTCACATGACAGGTAGCATCATTTTCTGTGGAAAACATAAACATTTGTAGTTTCAAGTCTTATTTTAAAACACTGTTTTCCTTTGCTTAGATTTGTGTAGTGATGAAACAGACAACTCTCCTCCTCTTCAGCCTCACACACTCAAGCAGTTTGAACAGGTGAGCTCTTTCTTCCTCTTTTTCTTCTTTTTTTTATTATATAAGAATGAGCTTGATGTGAGTGTTACAAACTTGCTCTTCTTCATGAATTATAATAGTGTACTTGGATCAAGTGTAATTGGCTCCATGGAGCCATCTTGTGGTTCTCCATCCTTGGCAACAAAATAGTAAGCTCAGGTAAACCCAGAACTAAGCTCACTATTCAGATGCTTTAGTAAAATAAGCGAGGGCACAAAACCAAGCCTTGGAGAGTGTGCTGTACGGAGAAAGTGAGTACCTGCAGCTGAGAATACAGGATGGAAAACACCCAGAAACCTCCCGCTATTTTAATCTGCCTCTGGGTATTGCATGGCCCACTTTAGGTTTCCATTATCCTCTGGATCATTACTGGGCATTGTACAGTTGCATTTCTTGTCCCATGTGAAAGTGGTTTAGGACAGGAATGCAGAAAAAGGGGACAGAGAGTACTAAAGAAATTCTATTTATTGTTTAGCAACAGGGTTCTTTCAAAAAAAACAAACTTTAAACCATAAAGACATAAGATGAAAAAGCAAAGAAAAAGGTGAAGTACACAGTTGCCACTGATGAGGCAGCACAAAGGAACTAGCTTAGCTGATCCCCTATAGGCACAGAGGTTAATTTGCTTTTACAACACTGTAAGACTTGCTTTGTCTCTCATTTTCCCCTCCATCATTTCTTTCTCTTAGTCGCCTCTGCTGTGATGTCAGCTGTAACTCTCTGCGGTAGTTGAATCTATTTTGACGTGAGACACTGATATGTGATGATCCGTAGTTGTGAGGGGAGACCACAGGAATGGAAGTCCAAAGTTAGTTTGACTGGTTTTCTCTGATACTCAGTATGGGAGACTCTTTTAAAGTCATATTTATTTACATGATTCCCAACTAATATAAAATTGACAGTTGGAATATTACATAATTAGTATTAGATAAATAGAAAACCTTATGACAATTAAAAAGTTGTTCTGTTGTTCTCAGCCCTAGACTGTCCACGCTGCACAGAGCTCTATGGGTTGTTCTCAATTGTTAATTGTGCCAAATATCCAGATTCCTTGTTTTTTCATACCAAAATTGCGTAGAAACCCTGACTATTGTGAGCTGAACAAACATCCAAATTCAATTCTTTTTTTATATTCACACAAACACTCTGGAATGTCTGGAGAATGTCCTGAGAATTCAGTCCAGATTCCATTTGCATGTGCGTTTTATTACTAAGATCTACTTTGTGCATTAAAAAGTAAAGTTTGGAAACTGTTGCGTACCCTTTGCAGTATGCTGAGAACTGCTCTTTAACTAATTGTGTTGTTGACTATAGTGTTGATCTAATTTTTCAACAGATTAAGTAAAGTCAAGATATAAAATGCTGGTTTTGTTTTATTTGCTATCTTGCAGAGAATTAGTCTTTTTTTTTTTCAGATGACCCTATGCAAAAATAAATTGATAAATAAATACACTTAATGTCAAGTTTTTTCTACTTTATTAGTCTGAAGCACTGTAATAATTGTAACCAGTTACTATAATGACCCATAACATGCAGGTCTGCAGCTGTCATGAACATCTCCTTTTGTCATGTGCTATGATTTGATAAAGCCTCCACAGTAAACCCATTCTTATCTAATAACGGCCATCATTGTGACGGTGAACCAATTTGCACCAGTGTAAATTGTCCAACTGCATTGTGGGTGATGGCATTGGCTCTTCGTATGACAGTTACCCCACGTAGCTGATTCTCTGAACTCGGGCTCTGTAGTAGGCTCCGTTTCAGACCAATAATGGATCAAAATAAAACATAGTTGTCACAAACTGAGGAGCACCTTCCTCAGAGCCAGAGTCGCTGACATCAATGTCACTTTCACACCCCAGATAAATGCTTCGACGCACACACACCCTATCACGTCTATTTGTTAGTCTTTTTAAGCAAGAGCTGAAATGTACGTGTGTGTGTGTTTATTTAGTGTGACTTTATTTATGGATTGTTTAAAAATATGCTCTATGCATATGATGTCACCCCTAATGTTATATGGAGATTCATCTTGGCACCTCGCCTATCTTTGCTCTGAATTATTTAGCAACAGGATGCAACGTGACACTGTAATAGGCGCACTCACCGAATGCATCAGGATTTAAAAATGACGTCACTGTCTTTGTCACGTTGTGATGCAAGCAGGCTTCAATTTAAAAGTCTGTTTTTTTTCTTGTGACGACTAAAAGGCTGACATTTTGTAAAGCGCCTATTCCGTTTTAACTGTGTACTTCTTTCAGTTCATTCATCTCTCTGAGGGACATTCAGGGATTCACCACTCTGAGATTCAGGACACCTCCCTATTAATAGCACTCTGGCTCCCAGCTCCCAGGTCTCCTATTTCTTCCACTCACCTATCTGTCCCACTCTCTAACGTCATTTCACAGTTCTGGTTCGCCTTTTTCAGGGCAGTTTCTGATTTTTAGCACAGAAAATAGAATCATTAATGTGTCTTCACCAAAAGGACTGAGAACTTTCAGAAAAAAGAACTTTATTCACTACCCTTGTTTGTGCTGTAGTCCGCTCCATAAAATAGGTGGAGAGAGTTCTGGTCACTATCCAGCTATGGTGAATCTATATAAAGCAACAAATTGGCAATCATGGAGCGTACAGTTGGGACTGAGGATACTGTTGCTATCGAAATCAATCCCAAGACCACTGAGATGGACTGAAATAATATTCTCTCCATATTTCAGTTTAGCACTGCAAGTGCCAACCTAATGCTGCCACAGTTTGCAGCAGAGCCTCCTCAGCTCATTTAAAAACTTACTATGTCCTGGGCAAGACAGTTTTGATGGTGGATAGAGCTGCTTTAATGTTCTTAATTTATACTGTGTAGAATAATGGATGTAGAGACTCAAACAGATACTGGCTGCTTTCATATTTTCATACTGATTTTGCCAAAATTTCACTATAAGCAGTACAGGAAAAGTACCTGGTTTACTACTTCCAGGAAACCTTCTATTATACAACTGACCAGTCCTACCTCTCATACTATATCCCACAATGCAATGCACCTGCACAGTGGAACCTGATTGGAGCAGTCATGTCATAGGCTTCTATTTGTGCTATAGTAATACCTGTAATGGCCACTAGGGGCTGAGTTTAAAACACCTCTGGTTCTGATGGACTCAAGCGTCAGACTTTCTCAATCAGCGTGTAACGTTTCGTTTGAATATGGTCAATTCTTCCTCAGAAAAAGCAAATAACTGCAACTGTCAAATGCAGAATGTAAGTGTCCAGGATGGTAGTAAACTGCTCCTGTTACATACAGCAGTCGTAGCTTTCTTCACTTTGTACGTAGAATCTGTGGCTTTTGCTTCCTGGGGAAAGTTTCCATGGTGCAAATATGGCTTGTTACCTTGTATATACAGTCTATGCTCATCTCATGAGGATAGGTTGTGGTAATTTCAGCTAAAAGCTCAAGTTTTCCATTCAAATGATATGTGTGCATCCTCTTGCTGTTATTCTGTTGAAGGTGTTTTTTTTGTTTTTTGCTGTGCTAAGTGAGGGGAGACATCAACATATCCCCAACAGAGAGAGACATTGGACTTTCGTTATATAAACTGTACTGTAGTTTTAAACCTACCAACTCCATCAAGTTACTTGAACCGACTCGGCTATGGACCTTCTCTTTTTTTTCTCCTGATTCTTAATATTTGAATTTGTCTGTTTTGAATATTTATTGTTTAGCTTTTTAATATCCTTGGAGCTGCTCACAGGATATGGAAGACTGGCAATAAAGTTGATTTGGGTTTAGCTGAGTGGGCAAACATTTCCCTAGGTAATAAAAGCCACAAAGCAACAGAGGCATTATATACCAGTACTCCAGTACTCCCATCACCTGAAAGCCTGACATCTTCAGTTATCAATAAGGCATTTCAATTTAACGCAGTGACATTCTTCTTCAATACAAGTGAAAACAGGAAGGCAAAATGACAGGAAAATTGCAGTTAACATTTATCTCCCCCTTTTTCTTATCAAGTCGCATTTTGCTCGTCTCAGCGCTCCAGTTTTGCGGAGGGGTGAGATTTCCCTTCATACAGTGTTACAAGTACCAGTAAGCCCTTTGCCTCCCCCCTTCCTCAACCTCCTCCCCTTCCATCCATTTCCCCTGGTAGTCTGGGATTCCAGGGATGTCTCCACCAGTAAAATAAGATCCTGACCCATCCCCAGACAGACCACAACACACCATGGAGCTGCCGCGGCTGCATGTCTGACCGCTGGGCTGCAGAGTAGCCCTCTGCACTGCAAACGCCCGAAAGACTGTAGTGTGTGTGAATGTGCTAGTTTTAGTGTGTGTGTGTGTATTTTGTTGATAGTGCTCCTGTGACCTAGGATGCAACTTTGTAATTTCTTCTTTAGTTTTTTTCTTTTTTGACATTGTGATCTTCTTGAAAAAGGAGGTAGCATGTCTGTCTGTTACTGGACTCTAACACGAGGACAGGCCTTGATGGTTGCTGTTCATTAAAATGGACTCCGCATTCCCTGATGATACGGAGAGGTCCAAGGCTACTGATTGTTTCTGATCTATAACGGACATGTCAAGCAGTGTCGGTGCTCTTTGACGGTCATGTCTAACGGTTACCGCACCTTATCACAGCACCTGAATGACCTGAAGAAGGAGAACTTCAGCCTCAAGCTCCGCATCTACTTCCTGGAGGAGAGGATTCAGCTGAAGTACGAGGAGAGCAGTGAAGATGTCTACCGCACTGTAAGTATCGCTCTTTTCAGGTATTTGCCAGCTGACTAATGGGACTAAATGGGATTATAAGAGTCCCTTTACAAACAAAACATTATCAACACCAGGTAATTTTTGCTTTGTAAAGGGACCTGGCTCTGAGCTCTTAATCTAAAGGGTTTAAATGTGGTTCCATAATCTTTTTTCACGTTCATCAGTCGTTACTTCCTCTGTTTGTTGACCCAACCATCACACGGCCCGGCTGAGGTGATGTGACCTGTCATGCGCTTGTTTTACCAAGATATATCCAGCCTTTGAAAGACTACTGTTTGTTTAATGCAGCTGTGGCTGCATGTTACTGAACCTGAGTCATACCCGCCACCGCGGGGGCTCACACAACAGTTTATAAAGACTTAGTCCTTATTGGTCAAGATAAATGAATTTAAGATACCTTGTGCTATCTAAGTGCATTTACATGCTGAATGATGGAGGAATCTAAGATAATTTATGATTTAAAACATAAAATGAAATGAAGAAAATGTAGTGCATGTGTGTCAGCCATGAGCAGGATGGAGTGTTAAACCTCAGTTTATTTTATTTTACTTTGTTTTATTTTATTTTATCGTGGCTTATTTTAATGTAGGTTTACCAAAGAAATTCTGAAAACAGATATGAAGTCCTTGGTCAAACTGACATTCTTCTTTTGTCAATGAATGCACCAAAGCAATATTTCTACAGCTGTTTATTCAAAAAATTAAAAATAAAATGTTCCTTGCCTTGAAACAAAGAGTGCACTGGTACCAAAAGGTTAAATGAAATGTATCACTTGTAGATCAGTAGATCTTTATCTAGAATCATTAATGCATTCCACTTTTGAGCCTGTTTGTGTTAAAACAATGAAATTATGAGTTTTTCGTGTTTTAGCTAAAGCCCCACTGGTGACTGCAACACTTGACGCATTACTCCTAATGTACAACCCTGAAAACAGCTTTTTAGTAAGACAGCAGACAACTACTTTTGTTGGGACTGATAAAAAATCATCACGCAGGTAAAAAATAAAAATAAAAAAAAAGAATCAACATTTTACATTCTTTCTACATGCTTTGATGCTCAGCTCTCTTTCTCTTTTCCGTCCCACTAACTGTTCTCTACCTGTTTCCTCTACCTTTCCTTTACTGTTAACTCTTTCTTAAGGAATGTTGCCCAGTGAGGTCGCAAATGCAGCGAAATAGGGAGGAAAAATGAGGTAACAACTGAAGAGAAATACAGTATGTAAAAGATAATAGCCTATTAAAGGACACCAGTATGCAAGTTCTTATGTACTTGCCTCTAAATGTATTTGTGTGCGTGATTCTACCCGCCTGTTGTGCACGTAAAGCGTGCATTTATATAAAGGTGACCCAGTTCAGCTGTCGTCTGTTCACACAAGCCAGCAGCCAGAATTTAAAGCCCGACTCTTTCTCCCTCCTTTAATTTCAAATCCCTTCTGATCATCAAGGACTCTTTGATATGAGAAAACTAAATGACCATATGATCCAGCCAAACAAGAGCAGATCCTTTTTTCCACTCATCTTCCACCATTACCACATACCAGCAGTGATTGAGTGAACTGGTCACATGTTGTATAGACATGCAACTGGAGTTTAATCCCAGTGGTTCTAAATCTCTCACTCTGTGCAGCTAAAGGTTAATCAGAGTGCTCACTTTTCACTGGAAACTGTATCTTTGTTCTGTAGCTGATACCTGACCTTGACGTGAATCCTTGTCCCCTCTCTGAAACGCTTAAGTGTAACAACCAGGTGTGTAAGTCCTGGTACATAGTGATCTCTGGGAGCTCGACAGTCTCTATTTATAGAACAAGCTTCAGTGTGCTGATTTATTCATCACATGTATTCAGATTGGGACCCCGTACATCAACGCACGTGTTCGTAGTTTTATCCTTCCTCTTTTGTCATCACGCCAAATAAAATAATCATGCTTTAAACATGTTGTCTGAAAAGCCTAATTGAGTCGGCTGCAACATGTATATAAAAGAAGGTGTTTGATTGCTTTGAAATAACAGTTCAAAAGCTGGAAATATCCAGTTCATGCTGAAAATTGGTGCCTTTTCATCTTGAAAGTTTACTTTAAAATAATGTTTGTTGTCTACTGAGAGATGATGATACTACAGGATAGCTCCTGAATATCAGTCAGTCAGAATGTTGCAGGTGTGTTTGCTTCCTTTCTCCCTCCTCTTGGATTGAAGTGGAGCTGTTGCCAAGGGTCCACCGGCCAGGAGGGGTAAAAGTAGCAGGTGCACCGTGACAGTGCCTATATATAGAGCTGTTTTCAGGATGGGAGGATGCCTGTCTGTCTGCCAAGCACATTGTTGACACACGCACACACGGGAATAACTGTAAAGGTGTGTGTCATGAGAGGACCCCAATGTAGGCAAGTGAAAGCTAGGATAAAATAATCAAAGACTTTAATATATAGACTATAACACACAGGATACTTGACACAAGGAGCTGGAAAGCGAAATTGAAAACATAAGTGTAAATGGGATAGGAAACAAGGCCAGGAAACCAGGCTCTGCTTGGGTCCAAGAAAAAAAAAGTCAGTTTGGTCAAGTTTTCTGATCCCATTTGTTCTTCTTATATTCTTGTGTTTTGAGCTGATTTTAACTTTCAAAACAGTGTGACTAATATGTTCGCTGTCCACACAACGTGCAGATGAGCACGTAAACTGTCCGCTCCTACGCGTGTTTGGACAGAATGGAAAGAATGAGCACAGCCACCACCCCCTCTTTAATTCCCGTTTCCCCTTGCCCAGTGTAAGAGCAGTTATCAGGCCCTCAGTCACCCACTGTGGACCCCAGCAGGTAAACAAACTGTGGACTTCAGCCTTTGGCCCTGTGAGTGAGTATCTGAGCTGCTCTGAATTCTCCAGCTCTAAATATACCAGCCATAACAGCGCGCTCAGATGTCGTGTACTGATGACACCCAACGCCCACGAACCCTGATTCACACAACAGAGAGATGATAAAGTGATGCAGAAATGTGATGGCTGATATGTCATGTATCATTTTTGTCTTCTTAGACCATCAAAATGAAACCTTTCATGGTTTAAAAGTTGTTTTATACATTGCAACATATTCCTCGATTGGTTTACTATTGACTTCATATTGATTTGACTTTTTTTTCTGTTAAATTCTGAGACTGAAAATATTGACAAACCAGTATCACTGGTGTTGCTGTGCTGTTTAATGAGACACCATTGTTCTTTGTGGAGCAAAGGCACCTGATACCGATGATTGTGTGCTCATTTGACTGATTAACCGATCACCTTCTGCTCTTTATCTGTTGCAGAACATCGAGCTGAAGGTGGAAGTAGAGAGCTTGAAGCAGGAGCTCCAAGAAAAACAGGAACTTCTGGACAAAGCCCTGTAAGTTTGCAAACATTACTCAGCACTAATTGTTACAATCAAATTCCAGCCTTCTCATGAATGCATAAAGGTTTTCCACTTTGTGTTTTTTTTTTTTTTTGGTCATTAAAAACAGTTTTTCTCACTCCTGTATACTTAGGATACATTATTCCAAAGAAAGTTTTTGCATTTGATAGACGAGCTGTCTTTGGTAGATCAGTACTTTCTAAGGAGCACTTCAACTCTCAAACATCAAGGTTGTGAAAGCATTACATATGTGTGTGTATTTACGAACAACTCCATGTTTGGATGTCGGCACGCGTTTCTACTTAAGATTAGTGTGTGATTCAATACACATCTCTGTTCTAGCTGCGCTAACACCTCGTATCTCTAACAGCTCATATGCCTTGAGCCTGCCAGCACACTACTACACAAACACACAATAAATGAATGCAACCTGCATTGTAAACCTGCAACATGTCACACAAACACTTGCTTTAAAATTTAACAATCCTGGTGTAGCATACTTAACAAGTTCTCTCTCTCTCTCTCTTATTTTTATTTTTTTGAAAAACACTCTTGAAACGAGTAAAATCAATATTTCAGGAGTCACAAAATCTTGATTACACATTGTGCAGCGGTTGCTGAGACTGTTTTTACATGTGTGCTTGTGCTTTCATGCAAACATTTGCTCTTGCTAACTACCAAGCATTTATGAAACGACACCGTAGGAGATTTAGAGCATTTTTGTCGGTGTGTATGTGTTTATCTGCAGCCAGCTGTTGTCAGTTTCATAGCAATGACAATTGTCTAAGATGTAATCGGGAAACTTTGCAGGCGTGTTGTTGGGATGATGATGAAGGTCACATTCAGATGTCATGATCGGACGCATGCGCCCTGAGTTGGGAGTAGTGGTGATAGAGGTCTCCTCCCACTTTACACTGTGATTGTTTTTTCCTCACACAAGGTGTCAGTATCTGACATAAACACATGTAATATTATGAAAAATCTATGTAGTCCAAGTGGTCTGAAGATGGTCATTATGAACGATTTAAAACAAGGAAACCCAAACAATATTTCTAAGCATTTCCAATTATTTTTGATACTGTTTATTACTTAAAAGAGATGTTTTCCTCACTTGCAGGGGCGTTTCTGTTACAATTACAGCAAAGGTTTTGTCCACTGGGTTTTCATTGTTGCAGAAGGTGGAGCTTTAACTGTCTGTTACGAAGTCTATTTGGGTTTCATGAAGTCTAAATGAAGCCTCTTTAGACTTCATACTTTCTTGGCTTTAAATTAACTTTGAATCAATAAAGTGAATAAAGATATATTGACAGCAGTGGTCCCTGAAAGCCAGGCTTATTCGATCAGCGTAGTTCACTAATGGTGAGCTTCAGTGGCTTCTGGAAGCCAGACTGGAAATTAATAGAAATTAATACTAGCAATTTACTTAAAAAAGTTGAGAAAGGGTGGACATAGATAAAGACATGTTTATGAAATATAAAATTAACATTATTTTTAAGGATTCTATAAGAGGAATAACTGGTGGCAGTGGAGGATGTCAGGACTGAATATAAAAGGAGTATGAAACAAAGCTGTGGATGATGGCCTATGATCAGTTAAATAAATATATCCTTGTGCAAAAGTACAACTTTGACCTTTCAACATGGTACTTAATGATAGATAAAGATTCTAGGAGATTGGGGAATTGTCAGTGCATAATGTCAAACGTCAGAATCCTGAATGCATGTGATCATCAGGGGCTCAGGCAGCCCCGCAGGAAAAACCGTTATGCCTCTGCGATCAATAAACTCACATGGGCCTTAAGAGTACTTTGGAAAAGCATTGTCACTCCACACAGCTGCATCCAAAACTGTAACCTGAAACTGCATAACGCATGGCGGAGGCAATGCATCGACTGACACACCCTCATTTCAAGAGGACAGAAAGATGGAGGACACACGTTCTTTAGTCAGAGGGGTGCACGTTTCTGCTTACTTTTAGGAAAAAAACATCAGGTTCTGCATGCTAAAGATGAGAAACAACATCCAGACAATTATCAGTTAAAAAAACATAAAAGTCTGCAAGTTCGCGATTATATACGGGTGCATTTTATGTGACTGCAAATTCCGCATGGATGATTTCCATGAGGAGGTGACACGGTTGTGGCGCTCTATATTGGCATTTTGGAAGGGGCACATGACACCATGAAGGTGGTGTTTTGACAGTGATGTTTGTGGCTGCCTCAGCAGGACAATGGCAGACCTCTTCCTGTATGACATAAAACAGCGTGACTGCGTGGACACATAGTGTGTGCTTGTTTGGCTTTCCTGCAGTCTAGACCTGTCTTTTATCAAAAACATATGTCATGTCTGATGTCCCCTTTCTCTCTGCTGATTGGGTGTCTCCACGGGATAGGATTCTGTATCTCTATCTACGCAACTGGTTAGTGAAGTCACTGAAAATAATTTCCTTCATAGCTGAATGTGTAAAGTCTCAAAGAAAATAACAAATTCAAGAATGTTTTATTTGTTGCCTTTTTGATAAGTTTTCTGAGAACTAGAGTTTGAGCTGGCAGACTGGCGTTCCTTCTGACTTCTTACATGTGGACTGGCCATATACTTGCTGAGTCTTGTCCACTGTACACGAAGGGCACTTGTCCTTGAGACAGACACTTGCATAGCTCAGTCTGATTCAAAATATCCCAGTTATCTGAGCTGCTGCATATTGTGGACAGAGTTAAAAATGTGTGCAGAGAGCATCCAGAACAGGACCCATGGCGACAGGATGGCGTGTGCCATTCTGGGAGCAGGAATTCTGGGATGCAATTGTTGACTAAGTGATACATGCAGATGCTCACACGGTCTCAGTGAGCAAAGTAAACTTATGAGTCACTTGATGTGTATTTTTAATTTGTGCATCAATAAGAGTTTTTATGACTTTACACACTCACATTATATTGATGGCGCATAATCCTGCTGTATAAATATCAAACCTTTCAGGACTTTTAACCAGTATGAACCACGCTTCTGCAATGGCACCATGGTTGGAGCAATTACCTAACATCTGCTATAAGTGGACGAGTGTAAGCATAGCTCATGAGGCCTCTAGAAGACAGTAAAAGCGATGACTGCATACTTTCTTGGCTCTCCCTGATGTCTCCATCACGTCCTAAAACTGACTTGACATTTTGCAAAACTAAAATAGTGAATGAGTTTGAGAGACTGTTTCTGCACTTTTCAGATCCTTCAGCACATCTCAGTAAACTCAATGTTCCTGGCTTTTGTTTCTGAACTTATCAAACCCACATATTTTGAAAGAAACCAGGTTTTCGAACCATCCCTGTTCATAAAATTATCTTACCTGGAATTAACATGATATTTGCTTAATGTGGTGAGGCATTTTGTTTGTTTGTTTTCTTTCACAGTACAACAGCAGAGAGCTTGACCAATCACAATGAGGCAGAGCTGCAGAGACGGTGTCAAGAGAGACAGCAGGAAATTGACCAAATGCAACAGGTGCTTGAGACAAAGATTCAGCTCCTGCAGGAGGTTGGTCTGGTTTCCCCATGTGCATGTACCACTCACACACATTCCTCACTTTAACAAATCCTGACTGTTTCTGTGTTTGTGTCTTGCAGGAGGCCAAGCTAGCACGCAGTGAGGCTGAAAGGATGGCCTCGCTGGCGGGATCACACTCCCACACTTCCCTCATCTCCTTAGACGCTGCTATGGAGGATATCTCCGAGGACGATAGAGCTCCAAGTATCCTGTCATCATCACACACCAACAAAGACAGGTGCAGGGCACTGAGCAGTCACTGCTTAATTTCTGTGCACGGTACACTCTTGGCGAAGTGAGTGACACCTGTGAAAATGGTCCAGAAAACAGGAATTGCCAAATGCTGTTAGGACAGGGGTGTCCCTCTCAACCATTAAAAATCTCTTAGTGGTTTAGAGAACACTTCTCATAAAGTCTCCCAACACATTATTATGTTTACTTTGCAGTTTTATACACATTGCTTGATCCACATAAAGATTTAACCATAAATACACCAGCGTCTTACTGTACTGAAGCTTGAATATAGCTCCTCGCTTGAAAGCTTCTACATATTGACTAAATGTGGCATTAACTGTTTCTGTGGACTGTCTGCATGCAGGTTAATTGAAGAACTGACTAAAGAGCTTCGTTCCAAGGAGGCCCTCATCACAGAGCTGCACGGAGAGAAGACGACCCTGACACTCAGGGTGGGAGAGCTGCAGGGACAGGTTCAGGAGCTGTCTTCATCTCTGCTACAGAAGGACAAGGACGTTGAGGTATTTTTGATCTTTTATTTTCTGCTCACCATCAGATTATCTTAGCAGTGAGTTTAAATAAAAAGCCTTTACCATTTTGGCTATTCTGTAGCCAAAGTAGTAGCTTTCTGTTTTCTTAGATGTCATGTTGGTTTTCTGCACTTTTTAAATATGTTGCCCCCTCTCTAATCAACTTTTTAATCAAGGTACGCTGTTCTTCTGAACCACGTCTGGAACGACCCATTTAACTCAGATTTGTCAGATAGAAATTTACTTTAACCATCATGTACAACGTTTGCTGCTTTTGCCATTAAATAAGGGTAGACTGTTTGAGAGCTGCTTTTAAATACTGATTGAACTCTGCTATGCTATTATTTATTTATTTTTGAACAGCCCAATATTCCTTCCTCATTTTCTGTAAAATAATCTAACAAATATGAAATGGTTTTGCTTATCTGGAAATAAAAGCTATTACCAGGTTTTTGAGCTTTACTCACTTTATTTAAACACACTGCTATTACTGTGAACACAACTGTAGGCGTGGAATTTACTATGCTTTTATGACACTGTCTAAGATTAACCTTTGTTTGGTCTCTAGCTTTATCACTCCTCTGTTTTCTTTTCTGTCGCTACTTTACTTGATTCTCTTAGTCATCTTTACCAAGATAGCCACTGCGGTTTTGTGAGCTAGCTCCATCTAGTTGATGTGTAAAGCGATAGGCAGTTGTCACAAGAGATGACTGGGACAGGAGACCAAAGTTCCTTTGGCTGTTTTTTTATTTATTTATTTTTTTTGATAGTCGGGTTGGAAGACAACGAGAACTCGTCGACTTTCCTGAAAGTAATCAGATATTACTTCAAATGAAATTTAAACAAATATTTTGATGTGGGAAAAAAAAATCCCTTTGTGCTCTTATAAGTGAGCCTGCCTGTGTCTGCTTTACCCTTCTATATAAAGTCAAGTGATTCAGTTAGGCCTCGAACAGTTTAAATAGTCTTCTGGTGTTACTGCATTCCAGTGAACAAAACATCTCCTCTGGCGACGTCTCTTTTTCTGAACAAATGCTGCTGGAGCAGCATATGTGTCATTCCTTTTACTATTTGACAGCTATTCATTTAGATCACAAGAGCAGTTGGCGTGCACTAAACATTACTCAAGCAAATGCACATATGTGTGAAGGCCATCACAAATAAAATCATCTGGTGAAACCAATCATTTTGCTCTTTTGTGTACATTTTCATCCTTTCTATGTAGATCTTAAGTCGTAGTTTAAACGTTTTACTTGTTACAAGAATGTTTACAGTCTTTCCTCTGTGATTCAGTTTTATCAGGAGGAACTTGGTCAAGAGAGGCTGCGCATCGAACAGGAAATGCAGGTATGTGGATGATTCATACTCTTAACACCTGAGAAAATTATTCACAAAAACACTGGATCGTTAGTCGTGTCAGGCATAATAACCAGCACAGCTCGCAACATTATCAAAGGCTGTTTTCTAGTATGTTCACTGTATTGTTGCACATTAGCTGCTTAAGTGAATTAAGCAGGTTTGCAGGATTTATTCAAAGAAATGCTGAAATATCAAGAGTTAAATGAGATGTATCATTCAGTTTTCTGATTTTTATTTATTTTTTTACTTTACAGAACAATTGCTCTCTCATCAACCTTGTTCAGCACCTCTCTAACCTTCTCTAATATCAGGTGTTTTTAGGTGGATAGGTCAGGATCTTGTCTTTATTCTTTTGTCACGTAAGGGCTCAACAAACCTGAGACTTCACTATTTGGCAAAAAGGGAACTCAGACTTTCCAAAAGTCCGATTTTCATGTTGGTAGAATATTATAAGCTTGTTTCTTTCATTATAACCTCTGATGAGAATTTTCGTTTAATTAAAAAACTAAACACTTTTGACTGACACCTTTCAGGTTTATGGGTGGACATAAATAAGGGGAGATTGGACGGTTCTACTCTTACATCTGTGATGTCACAGCAATGTGCAAGTCTGAACATCTTACGTGGTGACATACTTTCAAATTTGGGAGAGTTTTTGAGTTGATAGTCACTTCAGACACCCAACTATATGCTCTCAAATGCAGAAATAGTGACTTTTAAGATTTTTGTTTGTGTCTTCAGCAGAGAAAACACACTTTGTGGAACCATTTACTGTTTGAGTTTGGATTCATTCATTTGTGAAAGAGTTGCATAATGTCCTCAGGGGTGGACACAAATAAGTACAACAACATAAATATGAAGAAAATGGAAAGCTAACGTCACACTGCGTGTCCTAAAGAGTTAAAGTGGTATGTGAATAAAATACAGTTTTTATTAATTGTATCAAACATGTTGTTCATGTGCAGAGCGCTTCATCAGACAGACTCTGCCTCCTTATGGACAAATGGAGATAAAGCATGACTTATAGTTGAAAGAGCTAAACTCTTTAGGATTTTAAGTTATTTAAAGGAATTATTTATAGGATTTTATCCATTATAAGGTTCTTTTATTAGTTTATAAATGTCTTAATGGTCTTGGACCTTCTTATTTATCTGATCTCCTTTTAAAATATGAGCCCTCGCAGACCCTGAGGTCTTCATATCGGCCTATTGATTGTTCCTAAAGTCAGAACTAAAACCTGCGGCGACGCCTCGTTTCATTATCACGACCCCTGACTTTGGAGCAGCCTGCCTGAGGACCTCAGGGTCCAGAGACTGTTGATGCTTTAAAAAAAAAAAAAAGCTCAAGACCTTCCTTTTTAACTTGGTTTCTAGCGAAATTTCATTTGTTCTTTTTTTTTTTTTTTTTTTTTTTACTTTATTTAACTTTTATCTATTTAACTGGTATTTATTTGTTTTATTTCCTCACTTGTTTATTAGTTTCTT
>JBAMYA010000009.1:9989838-10023183 GCA_037176975.1 Arrhamphus sclerolepis
CACATAAATGCAGTGGTTTCCTTGATTTCATTTGATTCTATGTCTGCCTTTCAAAATAAAGCAAATCCCAAAGTGCCATATTTCAAGGAGCTTAAGCCACTGCAGACATCCATTCCCTTCCATTAATTTAATCACAGGTTAACACTAGATATAGTAACATATATAAGATGGACAGGTCTAGATGGGAACACACAATAAATACCATCAACATTTTCCCATTCCATGATGTTCATTACCATCAAAAGCTCACTGCTACATCATTTTGGGTCATGCTGCATTTGCAGCTTCTCCTCATCTGCAAATATCCGACAGCAGAGGGATGACAGCGAAAGATTACCTTGTTGTCTCCCATCTCCATCTGCCAAATGGATAACCACTGCTCTCTCTTCCTTAAAGTACAACAATCATCCTGCCGATAAGGAACCAATCAGAGCCCTTTTTAACACCAACTCTCCACAGTGAGCTTGAGCATTAACATCCTGTTGTAGAGCGTATGCTTCACATAGCTACAGCGCTCTTCACGAGAATATGAAGTGCTGCGGCAATATATCAAGATGTTTCAAGCAAACGTCGTCTCTAAAAGGACCTCAGTATTAGATCTTAATGTAGAGTCCAGTCTTGTGAAAATGGGGGAAAAAATGGCTTCTGCTTCACTTTTATAGCTTTGCATGAATCATCAAATGCAGACACTTTTTTAAAAGACAGAAAATCCTCATTTGATGCACACAAAGTTAAATTTTTGGCAACTGTATCTAAATATACTCTCAAAGGAGAAATTTTTCAGTTGAACTTGTCTGACCAACGATAATGCAAAGCTGTCATTTTATCTTACGTGTTTATAACAAAACTATTCTCTAGTTTACTTTGTTTATTATATATAAAAGGCTCAACAGTTAAACTGAAACAAGATTTTTACAAATTACCACCTGGAACAGTAAATGAGGCTCATACAAAATACTTCACACAATAATTTAATAAAATCAACCACAGACTAGAAAAAAAAAAGAGAGAGCAAAGGCATTTTGAACGGAATGAAAAAGCTCAACTGGCAACAGGAAGTTTCTTTCTGCTGAAAGCTGGAATAATTACATGTTTACAGTCCAGTTCAACACCTTTAGGAGCTCAGTCAAGCTAGGTGCCCTTTTCATCGTTATTGTAACAATCAAAGAAGACGATAAACAACCAGGTTTGACTCTTTACATGAATGTGAGATACAGCTGAGGAGGGCGTCACCAGCTCGACCAAGTGGCAACAAAGTGAATAAATCGTGTTTGAACTGGAAAATCATGTCCAACCAAAGCAATTGGGAGGGAGTTAGGGCAAACACGGGGGAGGGGGACAAAAACAAAGCACCATTGTGACCAATCATTTCGACTGTACAGTGTCTTTGTGTGTGACTGACAGAAAAAAATAAATAAATTAAAAAAAAAATCCCATATCTGTCATCAGAATAAATGATCTTGTGTGTGGTCTCCTCTGCATGAATCCTCTTAGATTGTTTCTCCTGGTGACAAGAAAACACGGAGCGACGTCCTTTGGCATCCAAACCAGCTGTTATGTTCAAAAGTATTCTTCTCCTATTTTAAATGAAAAAGAAAAATCCTTCCAGTGCAGTTCTGTGTAGACTTAAAAACAAAAACACAAAACAGATTTGATGCATATTGATTTTCTGCAGAGCTCAAAGACGATCTGGGAAACTTTGACATGAGATAACACTTGCATGAGTTTCCCAGGCTCTCTCTCAAAAAACAAAAGAAAAGAAAAGAAAAAAAGAACAATATTTTGTCTTTGACTTTTTAGATGTATGTGTAGGTATTAAGACCTTTAAATAAAACATAAAGACAGGTGTACCTCAGGCAATGACATTCAATCAAACAAACATCTGGTCATACTTGTCGACGCGATCGTCTCATACTCATTACCGTGAGAACATGTTGTGAAAGGAAACAGAAAGAATGAGATGAAAGGGGTTTGAGTTTGCTTCACATCTACCTGTGATGGATGGAGAAGGATGACATCATCCATGCCAGGACACTTTTAAGTAACATGAGAATGCGCTCATACAAACACAACGCCATCCCTGAAAATACTGTTTGGTAGCAGCTTTTTACTTTCTTAATATGCCAACTGAGAACACCTTGTTATCAACAAGCAGAGAGCTAGAAGTTAAAGCTAAAGTGTGCTAGATATGGTGCAAGTATCCGTTCAAGGTTCAGTTTGAACATTTCTAATTTGATCAGCGTGTTCACCAAAGCAGCCAAAGTAAAGAGGAGTTTGGTCCTGCTACATTTTAAAGGGCAATACTGACAAATACTTAAGTGGATGATCTAATTGATGATGACTCATCTTTCTAATCAAATCCATCCTTAAATATTGTGAGATGTACATTCAAAAGCAGCAGGTTTCATTTTTAAAAAGAACCTCACTGTCAGAAAAGTCACGTTTCTGCTGTTGAACAAGCCGCAAGACAAAATGCCAGAAGCGTAGCAGCATAAAGGCACCGAGTTTAAAAAAAAAAAAAAAAGGAAATCCAAGATAAATCGTGGCCCCGATGTCTGACCACTTGTTCCTTCAGATAAAAGCCCAAAAGGCTTATCAGAAAATCCGGTCTAGAAGCGGAGGAAGATTGACCTCCAAAAACCAATAAGCCAGTTTAGCTGAAATTTGTTAGGACAAAACCACAAAGCATCCGCGGGAGTCCAAACTGAGGGGCGTAATCGAGTTCAAAGGTGAGTCAGCAGTGAGGACTCCGAGAGGAGTCTTGTTGGTTTGTAGGTTTAGCGTTAACAATGCTGAAGCAAGCACACAACATACACATTTACGCAGACAGACCTACCTCGCACCTACCACAGAGACTGAATTACTGTACACGAGTGAAGATACAGCAAACGATGGAGGTTATGAGCACAAGCGTCACTTAAATAAATAGATTAGATGAAAATGTAAACTGCATGGATTGTTAGGCTGTTGCCAGCAGCTGGTTTTCTCAGCTCAGCATCACTGGAACAGTTGCAAACTGTGCGCCTCATTTGTCCAAAAATATCTTCCTTTTTTCAACACGAAATCTGCACAAATAATGAAGCTACAATTTATCAAACGCATATCTACGGTAGACATCTTTTGCTTCTGGACTGAATAATGTCTGCAGCCATTTTTTTTTTCTTTTATGTCAGATCTTTATAATGAGTCATTTTTTTTCTCTCTGCAAAAGAAAAGTGAGGCAAATATTGTGCGTTTTTAGCAATATTATTCCTATTTATTGAACCGGTGCCATTTTTTTTTTTTCATCATGTAGCTTCTGCTTGCTGGCGAAGCTGTGAAATATTAATGAACCTTTCCTTGGTGGGAAGTAACCTTCCACATGAAGCTCCACTCAGCATGCAATTATGATTAAAATGATTCTTGATGCTTTTCACATATAAAAAAATGCTTTCAAAGAAATTAAAATAAACTGCACATGAAGGAAAAGCAGAACTGAGAAAGTAAAGATCAATACAATGCATTTGCATTATTCCTCAGTGAAGTCGAAACCAAACACACGCACAAACAAACATGTATATAATTGCTGCTACTGTCTATCATGTATCCCTTGAAGCGATGTGTCAGGCTCATGACTTGATTCTACACGTCTGCGAGATGCTGAGATGCAATTAAGCCAAGAAAAAAGGATGTAAAGATGTAAAAGACTAGCAGACTAAAGAGGGACGACGACAAAAAAAAATGGCAAAAAGTTATGAGAAGAAATTGGTTGTTTGTGCCAATTCTTTTCTGCTATAATCTGAATATTAGTGTCAAATCATAATCTTAACGACCTCGTTATGAGTCCTTGATAAGAAACCGTTTTCTAAAAGAAAGTTTTGAAGTTGTACAAGAAGAGCCACTTACTTTACCTACATTTTAAAGCCTCCTGGTATATACAAAGCATTTAGGTAAATATTGTATATGTTAACAATAACACTTGGATCACAGTTGCTTGTCTACATACTGAAGGGGGGGGGGGGTACCAGAGGTCTGTGTCAAATAGTACATAGAGGAATGTTATCTGGCCACTCCAGAGTCAGTGCACGTGGACATTCACTCATCCTCAAAACAACAAAAAGCCACTTAAGTACAAAAGAAGAAAGGAAAAAAATTCTCTGTGCTTAGTTCCACTTAGTTCACCTTGATCCACAGCCAGCCAAGTAGTCAAAAGATTGCAGTCCAGAAAGAATTTGGTTTGTCCCGTTCAAATTTTATACACATTTAAAAAAAGCGTGTAAGGAAAATGGGGACTTCAGGCCGGAGGCAGGGTGACCTCGTTGTTCAGTAGATGACCTCGTAGACTGTTGCCTTTTTGTCTCCCGAACCCGTCACGATGTACTTATCATCAATGGAGATGTCGCAGCTCAGCACTGAGGACGTCTCTTTTGACTGTGAGGAGGATGAAACATAGAGGTAATTTTTTTTTTAAAAAAGGGACAAATTCAAGTAATGCATCTGACAGACAGTCTGAAATAAGAGAAAATTAAATATTATCTTTCTTCCACTCCAAAAATCAATCTCATTGGAAGTCTGTGTTTTCAGGCTGATAAAAGCTTCTTGTCCAAATGTCTGTCTGTATTTCAATTCAATTTTCAATAATACTTTATCACAGTAATACCACTTTATTATAATGTCACAGCCTGAGAGTCAAGTGTGCTTTTACTTTGAAAGATTTCTGACTTGCTGTACTTTGCACCTACACTTGAGAACATTTCGCCGCATTTTCATGTCTTTCAGTAATTGAACATTTAACCTTTTTATATACCATCTTCCCAGAAAAGTCTCAATTCAGCGCGCAGAAGGAGGCTTTTACATCTTTCTCAAAGTTATTTCAGAAAACCGCCTCGCAATCTAACTGAGCTGCATTTGGCCCCTCAGCTCCCACTACAGCATTTTTATATTCTTGTTGAATGATTTCCCACACTAACCTGGAATATGCTGGCTCCATATGGGGTTCTCCATGCATTGAGCAGATTGTCTTTTCCTGTGCTGACAAACCACTTCCCTGCAGAAAATGGCAACATTTTATACATATATATATAGATATATTCAGTCATTTGTCTGTTTTTGTCATTTATACAGATCGTTTTCCAGTCACTTTCAGCAGTAAAACTGCAGACTTTAACTGTAAGATGGACAACAACAACAAACAAAAGAGGCTGACAAAATCATTTCAAAGTGAAGCCAGTGTAGAGATGTTACTGATGGACACCAGCCTCCCATTAAATAAAAAGGCGTTGACTTTTCTCAGAAAATAAAAAGTCAATCAAATCGACTCTGTGTCTATAATGGTTTTAGTAGCTATTTTCCCTCCCAATTAATGTGCTGATGGTCACTTTTTTGTAATTCTTCAATTAAATAGAACTCCAATACCAAAGATGTTGGAACGCTGTGTAAAACCTGAATATCTCATAAGACTATATCTTATTCCCAACAGAACATTAAGAACATATCAGGGTATCACCTCAACATTCTTCCTGTTTTGTCTTTCCCCTCATGTCTTTCCCATCTTTCAACCACTTTGCGTCAGCCATAAAGGGATGTATGTGTTGCTTTGCATCTATGTTCTTTAGACTTTACAGTATTGCTATAGTGCACCACAGATGTTTGACACAATCATTACGGCCCCAGACTTTGGAACATCCTGCCTGAGGACCTCAGGGCTGCAGAGACTGTTAATATTTTTAAAAAGAAGCTCAAGACCTACCTTTTTAACTTGGCTTATAGCTGAATATTATTTTTTTTATTATTATTCATTTATTAATTTAGTTATTTACTTACTCATTTATTTGAACTGTTATTTATTTATTCTATTTCCTCACTTGTTTATTAGTTTATTTTAACATAATTTAATTTTATAGTCATTCATTTATGTATTTATTCATTTCTTAATTGCTGTTATTGGTTATAAGTTCATTTGGACTTTTATCTACTTTTAACTCCAGTGTTTCTATTATAACCTTGGGTGTGTGATGGCTTTTAAGTTGTTTTTTGTTGTTGTTGTTTTAATGATTGTTTTTATTATGTAAAGCACTTTGTGTTGCTTTTGTATGAAAAGCACTTTATAAATAAATTTGATTGGCGCACGGACAAAACAAAAATATGATGAGAGAATATTAGTAGTTGTGAATACTATACTTTTTTTTGTGAATACTACACTTAAATGGTTGGAGATTTGAATAATAATAGTAATATAGATATGGATCAATGAAAGCTGATCAGACAGACTGTGGTTCAGTGATGTCACTGGAAGGAGATAATTGATCGCTAAATAAATGTGGTCTGACAGCAGGTTTTTCCAAACTGATGAACTCGCAGTGTTCCTTGATTTCCAGCTCATGATGACTTTTTTTTTTCTTCCAAAATTGAATGTGTGTGCGGTTCCACATGGCATGACAATATGTGTCATAAAGTTTAAATATTTTTACAGATTGGAGTCCAGAATTAAGTGTCAGGAGCAATAGAGAGATTTCTTTCCACATTTTATGAATTGCAGAGAAATAGTTTCATCTGACTGAACTATTATTTTGGAGAGGAGGTTTCTTGTGGAAGGTAGTTCCATTGAATCTGTTGCTGCAAGAAACAAATTTTAGCTTGATTCCCTGATTTCAGTTGTAAATATTCCAAGAAGTGATTGTTCCGGATGCCAAACTCCTGAACCAGATAGGAAAATGACACCAGACTAGTGTATTGAAAGATGTGTTTCAGATGAGTGGTACTTTTTTCAGCCCATGTGTGGAAGCTGGTCCTTTGTTCTTTTTGCTGTTGCTTATAAAGTCGGGGTTATTCCAGATAGGAGTGAAATTAGGAAGTAAAAAAGATGAGTTAGTGATTTTATAAAATTTCCTCCAGGCAGGCAGAGTAGAAGCTGTTGCTATTGTTTTGAAACACAGATGATGGATTGACTGAGAAATGACATCTGAGATCTGCAGTTTTTTATAAAGCGTTCCTTCAAAGTCCCACCAGGTGACGTCTGACTCGCTGGGGAGAGCTATTTCCATATATGCACATGCCCTTCTGGTTTTGGTTGCCATTTCAAACCATTTGTGATCATTTTCAACTGAGCAGTCTATCATTTTCTGCACCTCTTCATATGTTTTCCCTTCTCTTGTCAACTTTTTGATCAGGATACGCACCTTTCAGTTTTAGTCATAAAATCAGTATAACCTAGTTGAACATTTTGTGCCTTTAATCAGCATAATATAATCAAATCATGTACTGGAATTAAAAAAAGGGTCACAATGTCACGTCAAAAAGTACAACATTGTGTTCTGAGCTGAAGCTCTTTCTTTAAGCGATCTATTGTAACCTAGCCTGCAGGTGAGTTACTTTAGGGAAGGGAAGTCCTGTAAAGCTAACAAAGAGGGCAATCATCACACAAAAAGAACTGTGCACATATTAAAACAAAGTACAGGCCAACTGACAGAGGACGTCTCATCACATGAAATGCCAAAACCTCATTACATTTCTCTGAAGGACAGAGCCGTCCTGATTCCTAATGAAAGTGCCATAGAGAGGCCTTAACAGTATCCTAACTCTGCCAGAAACATAATTCTGGTATATTGCATGTTTATCTTAATAGACTGTGCAGTGTTTTGTTATCTAGCTGGAGCCTGAATGCCCCGGCATTTCCCTTAAAACTAGTTGCTGTTCGCTACGTTCGTCACAGGCAGTGTTTTGTTTTCAGGGGGGCCTCTGCAGTTGTTTTAACTTGTAAATAAGCGAGTGAAGCATGCAAATCCACTGGCCAAGCAGGCTCTCAGCTCAGATTTTAAACTGGAGGCATTTCTGTATAAAGGTGTTGTGAAGGTTCAGGTACCCCAGGACAATGATCACCACAATGCAGCTTCTGTCGACACCGTCGTTTATTTGTTTTTTGTCATTGCGCTTTCCAGCACGCACGCACGCACGCACGCACGCACGCACGCACGCACGCACGCACGCACGCACGCACCGGTAACACAGCTTCCAGGTCTTGTCGCCCTCTCCCTGCTGCTGCGCCGTCACTAAAAGACATGGGGAGAGTGATTGCAGATGTGGCCCAGGTGCGTCCTCCGTCTCCCATTGGTGCCGCCCCCAGAGCCACTGAATCACCTCTCCTCTGCAGCTGAGCTGAGCCACGCCCCCGCCACCACAGGCGTACATGTAGAATTCTAAGTAACTATTTACACATATAAAGTGCATAAAAATATCCGGAGCACATTAGATTTTCTGTAGTTATATTTGAATGACAAATATAATAAACGATGTAGCTAGCAGGAAAAAAGTGACACTTGTGAGTGTTTAGTGATATATGAGAGACTCTGAGAGCGAGTGAGCCCAACAAATGTTTCATTGCTCAGTCTTGGTCATTTTGTCATGAGCTTTGAGCTTTTTCTGAGATCTCAAATGAAGAATTCATAAATAGAAAGAAGTGCAAATAACCATGTTTTAATTAAATTAAATGTCCATCCATTTTTCATCCACCACCTTATTCTGTCTATGGCCACAGATTAACTGCAGCCTATGCCAACTTGATTTTTTTTTTTTTTCTTTAATGTCCAACACTATTAAAAAATTAAAATAAAAAAACTCTCTTAAGTGGAATTAAATAGACAGACTTTAAATGTATGCTGAATGTAGTAATTAGTCATTTTAAAACTGAGAAAAAATCTAAATAAGACTCGGTGAATGATGGTTTTCATGTGGGAAAAGACAATAATTTCCTCACTCTGTTTTCATAATGATGAAAACAATGGCATTGTCTGAGATTTAGAGAAAGAAATCCTGTTCCAATTAAATAAGTGCATAGGCACTTAGATACATGAGTACATAAATAAAGCTAACTATCAGAGCACTTGAAATGCTTGTTTAATTAGTTTGTAATGTTATCAAGACACTTCTAGAATGTGGTTAATTACTGAGCCACGATCATCCACGCATTTTCTACATCTGCCTTGTGTGGTCAGGGTCCCAAGGTGTGACTGGAGTTCAACACCCGCCCAGACAGACTGGGTTGAAAGGATATACCCTGGACTGGTCTGCAGTCTGTCCTGCCCCTCTGCGTCCTCGTTGGCTTTGCAGTTGCATAGCAAGAGTTGTTAGTGCAGTATGCTGTTTTGAAAATGCCCATAATATGGTGTACAGGCTTAATTCTCCAAAGCGCTTCATTGGCTGTGCCTGCGAAGGTGTAGATTAAGCATATGTGGAGTGGATTACAGGACAGATCACCATTCCAGCGCTGCTCACAATGTTTTGGTTTTGTCAACATGTTCAGTGTTTTTATAATAAATTCTTTACTTTCTCAACACGTATATTTAGTATATTCTATTAGTGTGGTGGTCCTGCCAGGTACATGCTTTTATTACAGAGAATATTCTGAACAATGAAATTCTGGATACAGTAATTATGACCTTTTTGCTTCATTATTCGTGTTTCTTGAGCCTTGTGCTGCATCTGAATCCTTGGAGATTAAAAAAGGAAGAAAAAAAAGATCCAGGAAGGATCGTTGTAACTGGGGTCTTCTCATTGCGTGTGTGTGAGAGCCCATGTACATTTCCATTAAGTGTTCCCTTTCATAAGTGATACATGAGAGGTTAGCAGTTTAGCATCTCTGCTTTCAGGCGAGTTGTCAATAAGTCAGACTGACCTTTGAGTGCTCAGGGACCCCTAGACTGCTATCAAGTTGTTTTGATGCTTCAGGGTAACACCAGCCATAAAAGCTTTTAATTAGCTCCCCAGACACCACAGACATTTAGTCAGTCTAACTACCGTGAGCAGATGGCTGGAAATAAATATAACCTGAAACTTTTTGTTTTGTATCGTGTTCAAGAACAATTTGTGGTGATTAAAGTTGTGATATAATGTGATACTGGGTTGTATTTAAGAGCATTAGATTCCTCAATAGACCTGGAGAAAGTGTTTAGCTGCATCCCTCCCACATGTGGCTGCCAGCAGCAGAGAATCCTTATTTAGAAGAAAATGGCTCAGGTTTGGCTGCTGAGATGGGCTCCAACCCCCCCAATGACTGGGACCAGGAAGAAGCAAGTATTTAGCTATAAGTAATTAACCCTCAAACACCTTGAAGAAAACGCAGAACACCAAAATTTTGACTCGCATTAATAAGGATGTGCAGGATCGCAGAACTGCTTAAAGGGTGTAATCACATGGATGATGCGCTCGGAGTCACAGCATGACCATCTGTTTGTGCTTCTTGGAAAAACAACAATGATGCTCACTGCAGAGATAACCTTGCACAGTTAAATGCAGGATAAAGACTTAGCTGTTTGATCATAACAAAGAAAACATTGTTTGATACCAGTACCATGGCAGCAGGAAATGATAAAAATAGTCTTGAGGCAATGTCAAGTTTTGTTCATTTGTTAGTGTGCAAACAGACTAAAGATTTACCAAAGTAACTGATTTTCTTATAATAATTTAGAATATGACAAATTCCCAAGTAAGGAGGGCTATCAAATGAATTTTAAAGACACTAGCAATTATTTCGTAGAGAACAGACATGTAAATGTAAAGATTTCACTATTTACATATGAAAACTGATTAAAAATGATTAAATAAATGATCATCTGACTCTGGTAACAGTGACTTCTATTTATAATTTATCTTAATTAGCCACCAGAGTCAGTACTTGAAAATAGCAAAATATCTATAAAAACTTTACTTAGTATTCTTAAACTTTGGTGTCTGATCAGGTTGCGTGCAATGAAACTTTTATTATTATTTTATTTTTAATTTAATTATTAATTATTTAAACTTTTTAACACAATCAGGGAGGTGACTCTGGGAACATTAGATGAGATAGGCTAAAAGAGCATGATCTGATGAAATATAGGCCTAGTGGTCGGGCAGTTATTGCAGGGTTAATATTACAATAAAAAAGTAGGCTAACTAGTTTAACAATAGGCTAAATCTTTTGTACACGTGTTAAGGAAAAAGAGGGAGAGGTTAAATGGGGTCGTAATTAGCATTACTGATGAGTATTTCTGATTACTTACATCTATAACAAGCTAAAAAATGAAAAAAATGTGAGTTTTCTGGGTCATTTTGTTTTACATAGCATTTCACCTGTCCAGTCAGGCGCACACAGCTTAGTAAAACCGGGCAGAAGGAAGTCGCAGAGTCCCATGGGGGAACAGCGCTGTGTCTCTTACCAAAGAAAATACAAACGAAAGCTGTTTAGAACTGTAATTCAATGCAAGTGTTTGTTTTTTGATGAAATAAAACGAGCGTTTGTAGTCAGGATCAAGGTGACCACTACTGCGTGAGCATCCCTCTCTGCCTGCACTGGGCTCCTCCACCCCCGCTCTCCTCCTCAGTGGTTCGCTCCGCCACTGCAGGTCTGGCTCAGACCTCAGACCGACACATCGCTGTCAGTCCGGAGCGTCTTTGGCTCCGTGGACTCTGCCGCGCGTTTCGCCCGTGTCGCCATCGGCAGGAGCTCTGAAATGAACGGACGGCCTTTCCTCCTGACACACGCGCCACCGGAAGAGTCAGAACAGTGTCCACGCGCCTCTGTCGCGTGCTGCGTGTCCGCGAGGAGGCCGGCGGATTATCGAAGCTACCTGCCCACGGTGAACCCGGCGGCTCGTGCGTCCGTGACAGCGCAACTGTGGTGACGCAGAGGCGAGGGGGAGAATAGAGATGGGGGGGATATGAAACAGCGGTTCACTGAAATCAAGGAGACGTTGGCACAACCGATAGCGCACCTGATTAAAGAGACATACCGAGGATGCGCCATATTCCCGATGCACCTGCACCTGCAGCAGATGACTGGTGATCCTGAAGTGATGGATACCTGATACTGACAGTGTCTTACCTGCTTTCACATTAAGCTTTTCTGTGATGCCAAGAACCACATGTGGAGTCCTTCTCTGCAAGCCTAGATGAATAATTTTTGTCTACTTGAATTCATTTATGATTTTATTTACACCACGTTGTGCATTAGGGTTCTTTTCTTGTGATCTAAGAAAGGTTTTTATATTGGTTCTTTTTTGTCATTTAAATAAGATATAAATACGCCTGTAGAATGCTTGATCTCAAGATGAAGGAGACATGTCGTATCTGTGGACGGGAGCTGTGCGGTAACCAGCGGCGATGGATCTTCCACCCCACTGGCAAACTGAACCTACAAGTGCTGCTGTCTTATGCTCTGGGTCGAGAGCTGACCCGGGATGGCAGAGGAGAGTTTGCCTGCTCCAAGTGCACGTTCATGCTGGACCGCATGTACCGCTTTGACACAGTCATTGCACGTGTGGAGGCCCTGTCCATCGAAAGGCTGCAGAGGCTCTTGCAGGAGAAACATCGACTGAGACAGTGCATCAGTGGTCTCTACCGGAAGACTAATTCAGAGGAAGGTGCTGTATCATTAACTGGAGCTAATGAGGGTCCAGGAGATGGGATGGTGGACATTTCAGGTCTTACACATGCAAAGTACTGCGCCCTGCTGCAGGAGGACCTGGTCTACTCTCTATATGAGTCCTGGGCTGATGACAGCCTGGACTGCCCCCATCACCACCACCCTCAGTGTTCTGCTGGTCCAGGGTCAGAGGCTACGGGTGTGGGCTCACACCGCTGTGTGTCCAGCACTCCCAGAAAGTGCCGGGGATGTTCTTACTGGCGGGTGGCTGACTCTGACTATGAAGCTGTCTGTAAGGTACCCAGGAAGCTGGCGCGAAGCATTTCTTGTGGGCCATCAACCAGATATTCAGCCAGCGTTCTTGGAGGGAGTGTGACTGGAGGAGGTGGAGAAGCAGAGAGAAAAAATGTGGAAGATTCAGAAGGCCCGTCATCTCAAACATTGGTTCCTGGATCTCAGGACCCTTCTAGGATGTCAGACAGTGATCGCACTCTGGCAGGACGAGTGAGCTCCAGCCCCTCAGTTGCATCCCTGGAGACGGGCGAAGAATACACTCACCCTGGAACTGTGTCAGACAGGCCACTGAGCTCCACTAAGGAAGCAATAGATGACCACATGTCAGATTCCCTGTCTGAGGAGCGCATGGAGGCACCACGCAGCCAAGCCTCATCAGGACCCAGCCTGTCTCTGGCCCTCTGTTTGCTGCAAAGCTATGCAGTCTATCGGCCAGTCCAAAGCATCAAAGGGAGCAAGCTGCCTGTCTTGGTCCAACGCAGCTCCAATAATGGAGGCACAAGGCTAAGTTTCCATGATCCTGTTCTAGAAATGTCTTATGGAACCCCAGATGGTGAACGTGACAACCACATGCCAACACTTGAGCTGGAGACCCCTTTGATCAGGCTGGACGTTGGGGAGGATCAGGATCTGAATCTGGCTGACATGGAGGCTTTATTAGAGGACTTGTACAAAGAATATCCTCCTCCGCGCCCTCACCAGGTATAAACCCTGAGCACGAACAGGGATGCTGCTGAAAAAAAAGCGTTTCCCTTATGCGGGTTGATGAGTATTGAATTTTGCAACCTCAAAACGCCTGCGGCCCCATGAAAGAACCAGGCAAACAGGCTTTGATGTTTCACAGTGCACCCTGCCCTGCTAACAATTATTCTCACTGCGTTTTTATGTAGTTTCCGTATCTTCATAATCCAGCTGTCAGTCACTTTTTTTTCACCCACAGCCTGTGAATAAGCTTTGAAGTAGAGGATGAGAGCTGTGTTGCTGGTGAATGTGCTTAGGTTTCCATGAGTGGAAGTGCTGTACATTATGAGTGCAGTCAGGTGTATGGAGGCAGTTGCACATGGCACGGCCTAATTACTTAATGAGTTTGTGTGTGCAAGTGCACACACAAGATATTTCTAATGTTTACATCACAGACAGTAGAGAGTAGATGGATGGATGGATGTGTATGTATGTGTGTGTTGTACAGAGAATTGCTGAATTTCGCATCTAGTTCAGTGGACTTTAACTTGACATAATTCAACGTATGAAAAACAGCCTTGCAGCACAGAATTTTCTGCTCCAGTATGTACGGACTCGTGCGTATCTATGTATACACGCTAAAAACCCAGTTTTTTTTTCTCCTAATGAATAATCCTTGGTGGTTTGCGTGCATTTGCCTCTGAGTTGGTTGGTATTTCTTAATAGGAAGTGAACGTGTGTAAGCTGCTGGCTGAAGTAGGTTAGATAAGGGAAGACGTTAAGACAGAGTGACTCCACTACTGGCCTATTTTCACTCAGAGCCCTTGAGGCAAAGTGATCCACGCAATGTCAGACCACCCTGTCATCTCAACACTGGTTGGCTACTACAGCAATACAATGGAATTATATTTAGTTATATCTGGGCACTGTTTTGTGGAAGCATCGTGCACAGGTGGTGTCAAGAAAACAGTAGAAGCACTTTGTGGCGCTCGCTCATGCAAACCCACACATGCAGACTCTCACAAACCGCTCCAGTGACTCCTCTTAATGAAAACTTTGCTTTTCTACACCTGTGAATGAGCAGAGCTCATATATTTTGTAGGATTTGGAGTATTACACAATCCACTGTAGTGGTTGTACAGGCTGTGTATTTTCCATCAATTTGACACACAAAGTGCGTTCCTTTATAATTCTTTCAGTTGCTGGATTTGGATACAAGTCTGAGCAGATGAATATGAATGTTTAGTTATTGTGACTTTAAACTGTAATACGTTATTTGTTCTTTGCAGAGCCTTGTTGAAGAGCAGCAGAGTCAACTCAACCAGTACGAGTGTGCCGCTGGTCAGTGTGTCAGCGAGCTGCAGAAGGCCCAGCTCCAGGTGCAGTCCCTGCAGGCCAAGATCCACGAGAGCGAGGCCAACAACATGGTGCGGTACAATCAAACCGTCGAGTTCAGCGGCTGTCAGTAATAGCTCCTTGACAGTCTTAACACCCTGCTCTCTGACTGTAGAAGCTACAGGAGAAGCTGAATGAGATGGAGTGTGAGCTGCGTTCACTCCGCCAGGCTACCCAGAGTCAGGAGAGAACCATTCAGGGCCTCACTGATTCCATCAGCACCAAAGACTGTGAGGTAGGGGTTTGTTGTGCACTAAGATGAGAAGATGATATAGTGTGACATCATGAACTGAATATTCATTTGTATAATTAATTCTGTTCTAAGGCCCAGGAGCTGTACCAGCTGATTGAAGGGCAAAACAGCACTCTGTGTAAGCTGCAAGAAATGGCCCATCGCAACCAGCTTGCCCAAAACAAGGTGAGAATTGGTGTGTGTGGACACACATAGATAGATAGATAGATAGATAGATAGATAGATAGATAGATAGATAGATAGACGTTGGTGGTGATGTCTGACGTAGAATCAGTCCTTCACAGTGATGAGAGAGCCTGTTTTCATGATGAAGACATGCTGTCTGATCCTGGAGTGTGATTGATCTCTTTCTAGGATCCGGTTGGGGTGAGTGACTCCTTGACACTTGCCCAGCTGCAAAGTGAGCTGGTGGCAGTTCAGAGCTCCCTGTTCTCTCTTGGTCTGGAGCTGGAAGCCAATCAGAGGAGTCTGAGACAGAGCCAGAGGCAAGGAGATGACCTGTTGAGATTCAAAGAGAGACTCAACTCTGATCTGCAAGAGGCGCTGCAGCACAGGGAGGTCACAGAAAAACACAACCAGGTTGGTGCACAGTGTACATTTTAAGCATGTGATTAAAGTGAATGCACGAGACGGCACGTGTGACTTCTCTTCTTCCTGCTGTAGGACCTGCGTGGTGCCCTTCAGAAAATCCGCTCTGAGCTTCAGGCCAGAGATGCAGCTCTGAAGGAGAGTGAAGCAGAGAAAAACACAGTCGTGCAGGAAAAAGACAGGAGCATCGCACAGCTGAAACACTCCCTGGAAGACAGGGAGCGACAGCTACAGGTGACTTACACATCCCACATAGTTTCCATCCACACAGATATCAAATGTACATACAAAATCACACGCTGCTAGTCCTGTAAAAAGCGATGATATCTGTAGGATTACTCAGAGATGGTGGAGTCACCTGGAAGCTCCAAACCAAGAGATGCCCTTCTGGAGAAGTTAAGGGAGCGAATTAAAGAAAGAGACAGAGCTCTGGAGGTAAAACGCAAACGCATACAGTCACGTTCTTTTAATAGAGAAGAAATCCATGTTGGCTTCTGTAGAAACAATAAATGGACTCCAACATGCTGAAAATGATTATTCTCAGTGTATTCTTAAGTTGAATTTCTGTTCATTATACTGTGTCATTTATGAGTCTGCACACATTGCTGCACATGCTGACAGCTGAAAGGCAGTGCAGCCACAAAATATGCAAGTTGCAGCAGTGACATGCATGTCAGTAATAACAGTTTTATTGAAGTGACAGCAATGGCAGTATGGGAATTGAAATGTTACAAATTGCAGAAATTTGATCATCTACCCCTCTGCTTCCTGCAGCACTCCATTGATGACAAGTTCCGCTGTCTGGAGGAGCTTGAAAGCCAGGTGAGGAGACTGCAGCTGGCCCTCAGGGAGAAGGAACGAGACATGGAGAGACTCCGCTGCATCATATCCAACAATGAGGAGACCGTCACGGTATGCTCATTAACACAAGTCTGGAGCTGATTGAGGTATCTTTATTTATTGCATGACATTTCATTTCTGTATTTTGTTTAACCTGGTGATGGCGACCTTTTAGACTCTGGATTCTCTGGTGCGAGGGAAAGAGCTGGAGTTGGAGCAGGCAGCAGAAGCCTACAGGAATATCCAGTGGTTGAAGCAGCAGAGCGAAGAGAAAGAGAAAAAACTTGTGAGAGAGAAAGATGCCATTATTAACCAGTTACAGGCAGCCCTGCAGGCACGCAGCCAGGAGACACAGGTAACACGCATTTACCAAAGGTTGCCATTGTTGTGGCCTCTAAACAGAAGCCAAATCCATGTGGACAAACCTGTGTTGCCTGTTTTTAGTTTCGTAACTACACCAGGTGTGCTCACACTGCTCTTTTTTTGATGTCTGCTCTTTTGTGAACATGTGCAGGATCTGACAGCTGCACTAGTTGCCAGAGTTCAGGGTGGTCCCAACGAAGTAGTAGAGGAACTGAAGGCTCGGCTGGCTCTGAAAGAGAAGCTCTTCCAGGAGCTGCTGTCAGACCGTAACTGCCAGACTAATGAACACCAAGCACAGGTTCAAGACCTGCTCAACGCTCTCACCTCCAAAGACCAGTATCTGCAGGTGGGCAGTTGTGCTCATATGGCCACGCAACTGACAGAAAGTAGATTTGATCACAAAACAGAACAGTGATTTTTTAAAAATAAAATAATAACCTCCGCTGTTCCTCTGTCAGGACTACTCTTACAGGCTTTCCTTAGTGATTAGTGAGCGGACAGGCCAGCTGCAGGAGCTCCGCAGACAGCTGACACAGAAGGAACAGGATCTGTGTGAGCTGAGACGGGACAAGGAGAGGGAGTTGGGAGGCGAGAAGCAGCATCTGCAAAGTCTGCTTAAAGAGAAGGAGGCTTTTATAAAGGTATTAGGTTATTCACCTCCTTTTGCTTCTCCTCTTATGTCTTCTGCACACCTGATCCTAAAGGGACCGCTTTATTTTCTTCTTTAAATTTTATCAGGAGCTGATTCAGGCACAGGAAGAGGCTGTGCAGCCATTTCCGAGGGAGAATGAGGCAGAGATGAAGGCTCTACAGGAGGAGTTGCAGCTGGTGCTGAAGAAGGAGATGGAAGCTCAGGTATGTGTGTATGTGGACCTGGAACCAATTCCACTGATACCGTCATCATTTTTTTTTTTTATCTTAGTAGACTTTATGTCGTCTCCCTGCAGGAGGAACTTTCAGCTCTGCGTTTGTCTCTGGCTCAACGGCAGTCAGAGGAAGTAGTTAAAAGAGACAGCACAGATCCCCAAGTAAGGTTTAGCCACATTTGGATGATGTTAAGATATGTGTGTTGCTTAAAAATGTCTTGATTTTTATATATTTTCTTTCCATGTCAATCCTGCCTGCTGCTGTGCTTTAGTATTTACTGGAGCAGTTGGTGTCTGAGTACCACAAGCTGAATGACGCCCTGAGGGCAGAGAAGAGATTGTACCAGAATCTGCTGCACGTTCACAGCAGCGACAGGTAACGAGGTTACACCCTCTTATTACGGCCAAAATTACTGTTGACACGCTTCGTTACAGAATTTTACTTAAAATATGTGTTTGTTTTGTTCCAGTAACAACAGCTCAGAAAATATTCAGACCCTCCACACTGAGCTAGATTCTGTCCAGGCACTCCGTGGACAGTTGGAGGAGGTTCTTTCCAGGACCCGCAGCATGGCCCTGGAATTGGAAAAGGCATCTAAAAGGCCTGATTTTGGAGGTGGGAATGGGCAGTGTCAAGCCTCCAAGGCCGCAGGCGGCACTTTCTCTAAAGCTCTTTGATGTTCGGCACTATTGCGTAACACTGGCACGCCTAATGTGAGATGGAGCTGCCTGGAACCACTCAGGGTCAGACTCTGGAGGACAGAAAAAACAAAGACTGTCATCATAAAGTGTAGGCTATCTGATGAGGAAAAGTCTAATCAAAGCAGGAATTAAGTCTAATGAAGCATGAAGTCCGACCCTTAGTCTCCAGGCAGCTTTGTCTAATTAGTACGAGTGTTACTTACACACAGAGCTTATCTGTCTGAAATGGAAATGTCGAAGTCAATGTTTTATTTATTAATACTCTTTATTAATGTGTGGTGTGGACATGTTTTTATTTTTTATTTTTGGAAAACTGCCTGATTTCCAGACTGTTCTGTATTGCCATTTCTGTCTCTTGTCACTCACCAGTGTCACTTTTCCAGCCTTACTGCCACAGTGAAGTTCCATGTTGTGAAGAAATTCAAGTTCATGCCTTACAGTGAAACGTCTTGCCATCCATTGTTTGTTGTACACCATCTGTTTGTGAACAGGATGCACATTTAACAAAGGCCCAAGTTACAATTCAAGAAAAGATGGCCAAGCTCTTCAACTCATTCCAGTGTTGACCTTTAGCATTTGTGTGGTGTGCTTTAGTTACATTTTAGCCTAATGGATATGCATGAAAGACATCAGCCTCAGTAGATAAAAGCTGGTAGTGGCATACGGATTCCTTCAAATTAACGAGATAATTTATTAAGATATGCTTCATTTCTAATATTACCGCTCGTCCGTTTAGCTGTTTACTGAGGAAAGCCTATGATGCTAAGCAGTTGTGAAGCCTGCACACTTACCTGGAGGAATGGAGTAATCCCTGTCCAAACAACATTTATACAATTCTCATCTAGCCTCAAAGATGGAATCATTGTTAACATTTTTTGTATTTAACTGCATTCAAAATAAACATGTGCTGGCTTTTTTTTTTTTTTTTTGTCAAAAGCACGTCTGGTATGGATTTCTCTTTGTTGTGTTTAATTGGAAGTTCATTTAAAAAATAATCTTAAACCTGAAACCCCTGCTATTGATCCCCAATTATTACCTTTCTTATGCCCCCTCCCACCCCCACAAAAAAATAATAAAAATCAGCCCTCGGTGTGTTTAACATCCCTGAACCCGTAGAACAGAAACATCACCTCAGATTGTCTTGTTTGTCCCAATGTTGAATTTCATCTAACAACACATGTATAATAACATGCATAAATGTTTGGAAATGTTAAATGCGACCAAAAGGCATCAGATTTCTGTAGATGATAACAGCATTAATACACATTTTGATTCAAGCGTTATTGTGTAGTGGACTCCAAAGGAGTTTTTCCCTCGTGACCCTGCTCCCTCATGCATGAGATTGTGGCATGGTTTTCATGTTTGCATGGCTGTTCTGCTCTCATGCCCAGATGGATTCACACACTTAACCCTTTCAGGAATATTTGCTGCCCTTTTTGTGAAATATTTCTAATATAAAACACATATATCAGTTAAAGTAGCATCAAAGCACATATGTTCAGAGCATCTGTATGTGGTGGCATTATATGGTGCCACAAAGAGTAAACAGGGCCCCACATTCTAACAGTTCAGCTTACAAAGCACATTGTTCAATCAATAAAAGCTCGGTGTTGTACTGCAGGAGTTTGCAGCCGTCTCATTAGTGCCACTAAGACAGTTCAGATATTTAAATCACACTTGTTAAACCATCGAGATCTTAGGAACGCAGGGGCTTTTAAACTTATTTTAAATTATACAGAAAAAACAAATCCTACAATGTAGTGAGCAACTGTAACATACACTCATGGATGATTCTCAGTGCACAAGTTGTGCTTTTTATCATTAGTGCCTATTATGTAGCACAGTTTCCCTTTAACAATCCTGTCAGTCCCTTCACACTGAGCCTCTGCTTCCTGCAAAGCAGCATTTACTGATGTTCCTCCCATTCTTTTTACATGAGTGTGTGTGTGTCTATGCACGCAGCACTTTAGTAACACATACCAAAGAATGTGAAATGTGTCAGAGGAAAACAAGTACAGTCTTCTTTAAGGACTGGGATCGATAGCTTCTGTGTCACTTTCCAGCATTTAAAGTCACATTCATAACCAGGCATACACACTTTGCTGCACAGGCATGAGTGTTTTTGGCTTATTGGCAACTTATGACATAACATTTTCCTTCAGTCACATGACTTCCAGCGTAGCGAATCAGTCAGACAGAACTGTGGAAAGAGGTGGATAGAGTGGACGCAGGAGCCAGGGAGACGAAAAGTGTCAAGAATAAAAGGAATAGTTGCAGTTTGTGCGATTAACATGAAATAAAAGAACTAAAGGAAGTGGATGTTGTCCTTACATGGTGCTTTCAGAGCTCAGCACAGAGGAGGAAGGAGATGATGAAGAGGGAAGCAGTGATGAGTTCACAGACAGTATTGAGGAGGATGACAATCCTAATGTGAGAAATGTGAACTCCATCCAGGTAAATATTCTTAAAGCACTTTAATAACGTGTTATTGTTTGATTCCTTTCATTTCAAGCAGTATGTGGCCCACAAGTATGATTTATTTGATGTTGAAGACAAAAAGATACAAAGAGTAATGATTTTCTCTGACTCTTTAGGCTTGTGTGGAGGCTCAAGGAGCTGAATGTGTGATTGAGGGGCCAGCATTGGGAAGTTTCTCCCAGAAAGCTGATATAAAGCAGCTTGAGGAGGCAAAGAGGACGCTTGAAGTTGAACTTGAAGAAATAAAGTCACAGCTGGAAAATGATGGCTACGCCTCTGTGGCTGATATGAGGTGCATATTTCAGAATCACCTTAGACGAAGCCACATTCTGTTTGACACTGCTGGAATCTGTCAGAAGTTAAAGGTTTTTGTTGTTTGCCATTTTTGTTTCCATCTCCTGCCAGGAGTGCCCTCCACGTGCTACAGCAGGAGAATGAGGTTCTGAAGGAAAACCTGGGAAGGTCTGGAGCTCTGGGACGGAGGGGGGATACAGAGAACGATCTGACCCGTGATGAGGAAGAGGAGGAGGATGAAGAGGAGGGAAGTGAGGGAGAGGACGAAGAGTTGGAGAACTTTCCGGTGCTGCCGGGGAAACGGGGTCCTCCTTGTTTTAGTTTGAGCAACGAGCCGGGCAAGAGGCACTGCATGAGGCCACGTACCCTGGACCTGACGTCCCATCAAACCGAGACGGTAACGCATCTATGAATTTCATATATTGGTCTCTCTTTTTTTGTGTTTTTATTTATTTCCTTCCGCACAAAGTTTTAAAGAGAGAAAAAAATGGAGAGATAATTTAGAAGTGCTGAATTCATTGCCTGTACTTGAAGACTGAAGACTGATTAGAGATTTAACAGAAAAACAGTCTCAGAATGGACACTTGTTGGATTCTAAATGAAAGACAATTTATGAATAATATCTTTAAAAAAATTAGTATTATTAATAAAAGTAGATTTGGAATTGTAGTCACATATCTTTATAACATATATATCAATGATATACCTAGTGACTTTAACACATTTGCATATGATGCTAGGTCTTTACTGAGTTGCCTGCTGCTGTGTTTTGTGTCTTATGTAACTTATTGATTTATGCTCTGAATGGTGTGAATGTTAACCCAGTAAAACCTCAGCCACCCTCTAAATTCAGATCACTTTGCAGTTTCAGGACAAGGGACCAGGTGATGGCAGCAGTCAGCCGGGAGGACTCTGGCAGGACATAGAGGAGGGTCTCCGTGAGCAGGCAGCTCGTCTGCGCTCTGATCTGGCTCAGAGCCACCATGAGAACAGGGAGCTCCAGGAGAGGCTGATGGTGTCTGAAGCCACTGTTCAGGCTCAGGCCGAGCAGCTGAAGGACTACAGAGATCTGCTCAGTGAGTCTTACAAAAGAAATGCTGATGCTGTATTTCCGACACGTGAAAATAAACGTGCTAGAATTTTTTTTTTTTTTTTTGCCGTGTTGTACAGCAGAGACATCGGTCCAGCAGGCCAGTAAGCAGGTGCAGGTTGATCTCCAGGATCTGGGTTATGAGACTTGTGGCCGCAGCGAGAATGAGGCTGAGAGAGAAGACACCAGCAGTCCAGGTGAGTCTCAATAAAACACCAAATTCTTACCCTCCTTTAAAATGCACTAATTACTTCTCATTAGTCATGCTTTAATATGTCTCCTCATCTTTCCCTCCATTCAGAGTTTGATGACTTGGAGATGTGTACATCGCTGTCCCATCATCAGGACTGTGAAGGTGTGAGCACAAGCTGGTACGCTGGAAACTGCAACAATAACAGAGATGCTTACAAAATGGAGGATGAGTCAGCTTCTCTCCAAGGCGTCATTCGGGATCTCCGCTCACAGTTAACCCGCTGCCACAAAGTGATCCGTGGACTCCAGCTACGAGTCCGCTCCTTGTCTGCCACCAGCGACTACGCCTCCAGCCTGGAACGCACTCCTCGCAAGGTGCAAACTCACAATTCTACATTAGCCTCTTGGAGTTACCCTAGGTTTGGAATAAAACCCCTTCCAGAGCTTTATTTTTCTTTTGTCCTGGCCTTTCAGGTTAACTGGGCATTTGAAACATCACCAGCCCCCAGCGGCGCGGAAGAGGATGAAGGCTGGATGTCTGACACCCAAGGACATGGCTCCAGCTCCAGGCCCAGTAGGGAGCTGCAACAGTTGATGGAACGAGTTGCATCACTGGAGGCTCAGTTGAAGAGCACCAGAGCGGAGGAAAAAGGCCAAGCAGAGGAAGGGAAATGTGCCACATGGCCTGGGTGAGAGCGCAAAGAGATGAAAGTGGGGGACAGGGAAATTAAGAAGGGGCTGCTACTTCTTGATATTACTCATGCTGTGCCTATAATTCTTGGGTTGCCTCAGGTGTTTTTATTTTATCCAAATTTGGTCAAGAGATGATCATGGGAGTGCTTAGTCTTATGACCCAAAGCATTCAGTGCTGAAAAATAAAATAAACAATCTCCATTCATACTGAACTTCTTCATCCCTCTGGCTTTTTTCTTCTTCCCTTTGCAGGAAGTACAACTCTCTGATTCAGGCACAAGCTCGCGAGCTGTCCCACTTGAGGCAGAGGATGAGAGAGGGACAGGGGGTCTGCCACATCCTGAGCCAACACCTGGGAGACACCACCAAGGTAAACTGCAATAACTCTCCATTTATTCAATATTTGTTTTCATTGTCTACAATACAGGAAGACATGAAAGGCCAAGGGGCTACTACTTCTTCATATTTTCATGCTTTCTTACACCCTGCACAACTTTCAGGCTTTTGAAGAGCTCCTGCGGGCCAATGATATTGATTACTACATGGGTCAGAGTTTTAGAGAGCAGCTGGCTCAGAGCACCGCCCTGGCACAGAGAGTTATCATCAAGATAAGTGGACGTAAGGACCATCTTTCTATCATCGTGAAGAATGTAGATTTGCTCTTCATTGTTGTTAGCCGTAAGATGAAATTGATGCTTTTTCTTCCCCTAACATCCACTTTTGCTCTTTCACTTCTGCAGGAGAAGGTGCAGAAAGCAGTGATGACAAGACAGGCCATGAGCTGCTTGCGTTAAGGTGAGTCCATTTGATCTTGTTTGTATGTGCGAGCCTGCAGTGGTGCATGTGTGTAAAAGTTAAGTAGGTCCAGTCGCTCATGCTGCTGATGACAAATGATGACAAATGAAGGTACAGCCCACACCACATCTGACCTCTGTTCCAGTCATCAGCTCTCTTATGTGACATGTGGCACAGTATCAGTGTTCCACATGACTGCTAATGGGGATAGAAGGATGTTGTTAATCCAGCCTCTTAGGTCATATAAGGTGCACCACCATTCACGCTCCAGACACCTGCTGAAAAAAAATTCCTTGTTCAGGGATTTTGTAATTTATCTGTGTTAAATCTTTTTTTTTTTTCTTTTTTGCTATCTAACATTCTTTATTTGGCCATCAGGACAATCTGGTAAAGTTAGGAGAGGTCAGAAGATATCTTCTTGTTAGATAAGGCTTCTTCAGCTGAGGCTGTAGTACATGCAGTCCTTTGTTTTTCTAGATAGGACTGACAATCAGATGCTTCTGACAGCAGCTCCCCATACAGGGACTCTCTGTGGTCTTTTTTTTTTTTTTTACAAAAAAGCAGGCAAGGCAGAAAGCCTCTTTTATATGCAGATGTAGATGTGGACAGTGGAGAGAGAGAAAGGACTTAATGCTTCAAAACCTAAACAGTATAAAACACAAACATGTCAGCGTAGCAATTCATTAAATAGCAAGTATTATTTGATTAGATTTTTTGCATTTATAATGTACTTTATCAAGTATACCTTGCAAAGTGGTGTTTTAATACTATGTATTTAATTGAGTCAAGCAAGCAGCTGGTTTCTTTATATTCCTTTACTAAACACTTTTTTAGCAGTTTTTTAGGGCTATAGTTCCTAGTTACCATCAAATCTTCTCAAATTACTTTTATGATTTATCAAGAGATGCACTAAAATCTTTAATTTAGAGGCAGGGTAAGTGATTTCTGGATGACGTCATGCCTGTTGTACTTTTGAATAAAATGTCGTCAAAACACACAGAGTTAGCTCATCCGCATCCCACAATGAACCCTCTTACTTATCAGTAGATTTTGGTTCTGAATAAAACATCTGATTCACCTCCTTATGTGCACACAGGCTGAGCAAGGAGTTGCAGCAGAAAGATAAACTCATTGAGTCACTCCACACCAAGCTGCAGCAGCGTAACGAGACCCCGTCCAGCTGCCACGCCCTCTCTGAGACTACTGACCAATCAGACAGGACCTCCTTGGTGTCTGATGAGTACCAGACCAATGAGGACTTGGAGTTGTGCTCCGATTTAGACTCTAGAGAGTACCAGGAGGAGCACCGGCAACAGCATCAAGAACGCGCATCAGGACCAGATGGTATTGTTAAACCTGGGGCTTTCTTTTTGTCTAAAACATATATCTTTATTTTCCTTCACCTTCCATTCCCTTCTTGTAGTCTGTGCACCTCTCCCTCCTCCTCCTCCTCCTCCTCTTCATCATGGCCCTCTCAAGTCTTCCAGCAGCTGTCCCAACATGCTTCCCTCAGCCACTGTGGGTCTATCTATTGGACCCCCAGGAGGTATGGGACTCACAGATGGCTGTGACTTGCATCATTTTTTTTCTCCTCGTATTTTCCGTTCTGTATATTTCATCTCCTGTCATTCTCCTCCAGCCCTTTTCAGTGCACCCTACTCATCCTCCCTCTCTGTCCCCTCTGGCCCTGATGTCTGGGGTTACGAAGTCCCTTCTGACCCCCGGCCCAGGGCCCTGTCTGTGATCGCTGTTCGCCCAGAGCTGGACATGCTGTACAAACAGATGAAAGACCAGCACAGGGGTGAGGGGACAGAGAGAGTGTGCCAAGAGTGTTTCAGCTAGTTTGAAACTACCATGTTGCCCACAATTGCACCTCCTCTGTTGTCCTGTGACCACTTTCACATCATGTTTCACTCAACCATTATGTTGCGTGTGTGTTTGCAGGACTTTCATTTCCCCATGAGAAGACTCTGTTCAGTCTTTCACCCGGCGTCCAGAGCCAGCACAACAACTCTGGCTACAGCCAGCTATCCCATTGTGCACTGCAGCAGTACCAGCTGGGTGGCATCCCAGGGGGTCACTCACTGAAGTCTGACCATGGTTTAGTGACAGGAAGGCCGTTGTGGGATGTTGAAAACTTTGTTCAGCCAGCTGGAAGCTATTCTGGACACCAACCAGGGAGCAACGAAGCAGGTGTGACACAGGACACTTTAGTCATATCTTCAAATCAATTCTTGGTTTGTTGGGATTAGCATTTATAGCTTCTTTTTTTTTTTTGAGGTTCTCTGTCTACTCCAAGTTGTAACACGTTTGAGAAAGCAATCCCACCATTGTGATGTCTGTTGCTAGGTGTAAATTTGATTGAGGAGCACCTGAGGGAGGTGAGGTGTCTTCGTCAGCGTCTGGAGGAGTCCATTAGGACCAATGAAGGACTCAGACGGAAGCTGGAAGAGAAGCTGGCCTCTGCTGGGCGTGAAGGAGGTACTTTGTTCTCCCACACAAACACCAGAATAACTCCCACTTCACTCCAAGAGATGGAATTATTTACGTTTTTTTTCTTTTGCTCAGGAGCACCTACAAACATTTACATACAGGGACTGGACACAGTCACTCAACTGTCCAACGAAATCAGGGTCCTGAAAGAAGAAAATATCGCTCTACAGTCACGCCTTCAGACCAGCACAGGTGCTTCATCAAAGAGCAAACAGATATGTCACCAGTTTGACTTAGCATTGGGATAAAATCACTCAAATCTATTTGGTCTCTCAGACACAAGCGAGGAGGTGGTGCAGTTGCGAGAGGCGGTGTTCACAGCTCGAGCCCGCCTGAAGCAAGCAGAGCTGGAGGCCGAGCAGTGGAAGGAGGAGCTTAGAAGACTTCAGGCCCACAGTCAAGAGCAGGGTCAGCAGATTCACACTTTAAGGCAGGAACGACAGGCCGGCCAGGAGAAAACCAACAGGTTGGTGTGCTTCTGTGAAAAGACATTGCACGTGGTGGTTTATTTTGTTCTTTTAGTTTGTTTGTTTTTTTTATTTCTCTTGACTTTAGTTTTCCTGTGCTTTTGTTAGGCTGCAGCATGAGGTGTCTCTACTGCAGCAGCAGCTGTGCGAGAGCAGGGAGCTCATTCACTCCCTGCAGAGTGAGCTGCATGTTTACGATAGAATGTGCTCAAGCACAAATGCCAACAAAGGTCAGTCCATCATTTCCAAACAAGTTGAACTTAATGTGGTCTTCACAGATTTTCTGACTCTGGCTCCATCTAGTGGTAGATAAATGCATTAATAATTGAATAGGATGATTTGCTTAAACACAAAATAATATGCTAAAATAATTAAAGAAACCAGATTTCATGACTTCAGTGTCTATACAAATTTTGAGTGTGATGCAAATCAAAGTTTAATTCATTGCTGTGATTCCATAACAACGAAACCATCCAAAGCTCTCATCCAAAGTTCTTCAGCAACTGTGGCTGTCCTCCCTCAGGTTACCTGTGCGAGGTTGCAGGTCTCCCGGTGGAGCTGGGAGAGCTGCTTGGGGAGCTGCGAAGTCTGCGCGCCCAGCTGCAGAGCAACGTTCAGGAGAACGGTGCCCTCAAACAGCTGGAGCTCCACAAGCAGCTGGAGCAGAAGTTAGGGTCACCTCGGACTCCGTCTCTCTCTGCTCTCACTGCCAGCCCTCAGAGGGAGAACTTCTACAGACGACAGCTGCTTCATGGTGAGATAGAGGTTTTAAACGTGGACTGCCGTGCAAAATGTTTGTGAGGCTCACTGCACTTTGGCATGGTTTGCCGTGTGTCCAAGCCTGGTTTGTGTATCTGTGTGCTCCACAGACCCAGCTCCTTCTCCACCAGTCAGGGACATTGGTCTGTTTAACTGTGGATCTCCTGGTCCCCCCTACTCAGACCTGGATGACAACCATAGCATGGCCAATGGTGCGACTCTAACTGCAACTGTGTTACTGCACCTTAACCTGACTTGACGCTGTTATTTTATAGACCAGTGTGTTCTGTTGTGTTAATGACTTCTGAAGTCTTCTAAATTCTCTTCTGCATTACAAAAAGTGCATTAAGTCAGTCAAAGTCTTTCCGAAATACATTCCATCTCTGTTACCTCCAGCAGACCCTCTTGATCCTCACTCTGAGCTGGAGGGGGAGGCGCCTGACGGATCGTTCGCAAACCGTAATGGTCGCCACGCTATTGGTCATGTCGATGACTTCGGCGCTCTGCAGCAGCAAGTCCTGGAGGGCCAGAGCCTTATTCAGCGCATGGAGACAACCCTGCAGGCCTGCCTCGGCCCGCCACTGCTGGAAGGCAGCCAGAAGGAGAACACCAAGCTGGTCTGTTTCTACAACCCATATGATCCAGCACGAAAAGATAACAATTACAGCAATCGTAGAGCACATGTATGTAATTGAGATCCTCTTGCAGGTTCTGGACTATGGATGTGTGAAGAATCTTCTGTCCAACACCAAGACACTAAGGCAGATTATGGAGGAGGCAATGTCTCTGCTGAAGATGTTCTGGAGAGCAGCTCTTCCTAGCACAGATTCTTCTGTTCAGAATCTTAAGAAGGTTTGAAGAACATAGCATCATATAACATGAACTCAATGTTCAATCTAACATATTTTGTTAAAATTAATGTCAATATGTGTGTGTGTGTGTCTAGGAGCAGTGCATGCAGGAGGAGATCTTGTCCCTGAAGCTGCGCATTTCTGAGCAGGAAGAGGTTTTGAAGGGGACAATACAGAGACTGAGAAGCACCAGCCGCACTAAAGAGAGCATGGAGCACTTCATAGTCAATCAGCGTGAGTGCTTGTGTGCATGAGTGTGTGAGACAGGGCCAAGTTTAAAAACAAAGACCTAATAAGGTATGAAAAAAGGAGATTTTGTCAACAAACTGCCGGCAAAACAATGACCCGAGAGGTTTATTGTCCCCTCACGGTCTATGCACGGTTCTGGGCAGATTGCACGTATAAACAAAAGATAATGTATTTCATCCAAGGTCCAAATGAAAGAAAAAAACAGTTAAAAAAAAATGATTGAGCAAAACTTTTTTTTTTTGTCTTGTGTTTTGCAGTGTCAAGGACTCGTGATGTGCTGAGAAAAGCAAGGACAAATTTAGAGGTAAACTGCTTCATAAAGATAACGTTAGGTAATCTGTGTACATACACCACACTTTTTGTATGTATATCAGAGCTACATGGAGGGCAAGTCTCCAGTGTCTGAGACGTCTGTTGTAAGTTCATCACCTGTGCCCTTTGTTCTCAATTTGTCTCTCCTTTTCCTTTCTTTCAAAACCCCCCCAGAAGAATGAGCTGAGACTTTCATCTCTAAGCTCTTCCTCTTCCTCTCCTTTTGCTGGTAACTGTCTGACATCTTGTGGTCTGGTGAAATAGGTACATGTTGTCCCAGGTTCTCTTGAGTTTCATCCGTTCGCAGTCTAGTTTTTCTAGTTGTAGCAGTAAATGCAAAAAGGATTGCGTGAACTGGGGCAGCTTTTACCTGCTTTTTTTTTTTTTAATTAATCACATTAACATCACTGCTTTACCATCCTGCCAGCAACTGCAGAATTCAAATTTAACTTCATTGGTTGCATTCCCCTGATATTTCTGTTTTACTCGTATGTATTACAGTAAAATAAGAGGAGACAATGGAGTCTGTGGCATGGCTTTATGATACCACACATGCTTATGAAATGTTGTTTAAGCCTTGTTGTCCAATACATATGCATTCAGCCTGCATGGTGAGTTCCTCTACAACCATACTACTATAGTAAAATATCTGTATATTTAATTAATAATGATTGAAAATAAGATTTAAAGGCCATAAGTTGAGCCTGAACCTGCAGCACTAATAGCAAACAAACTCAACAGTGTTGTTCACTTCAGCATGCCTCTGGCATTGAACGAGTCTATTTACAGCTTCAGATTCCCAGAATGAGCATTAACCAGCACACACACACACACACACACACACACACACACACCAAACAGGGCTTCTACTCTGTATCAGTGACAGATTTAAAGTTTTGACTGCTGCTCTTAAGTCTTAGAAAATGAGTGCTGACACAAACATGTGGACTTAATTCTCAAGACACAAAGGCCCTAAAAATGATTATGTGTGAAAGGTTTTTCCTAACAGCATTGCTTCTGTCAAATCACTTATTCTCAGCTCATCATACGCAAATGGTTTGTGTTTTTGGAAAGATTTGTCACAACTAACATTTTACGCAGCAAATTATTCATTGCTGTTGTGTTATTTGTTTTTAAATGAGTAGTGTGGCATTTTGGGAAATGTACACATTCAGTTTGTTGCTTAAAGATCCATCTGAATGACAAAACCAAAGAAAAGAGAAGTCCGGCCATTTCCCACCTCATATATAATTTTGTCTTCAGTTATTATCATACTGACTTAGCTGTGTAAAGAAGTTCAGTTAAAGTCATTTGAGACGATGCATATTGTGGATCTCCACTAAAGAAACACTTTATTAAAGGCCATTCATGTCATGTTTAGTGTGGTGATGCAGTGTTTGCACCTAAATATTGTACAATCTGCCACAATGTTCTGCACTGCTTCCAGTTCAAAAGTAGTAAGTTGTTATGAGAACGTATTCCATCTTGTCAGCAAGCTGCAAGAAAGCAGATAAGCTATCACCCAAAATGTCAGACTATTCCTTTAATATTTCACTTTCTCTATTTTAAAGACTGCTGATTTAAGATCCTCCAATTCTAATCCTAATCCAGCTGAAGACCCAAGAGGTGCTGCCAGAGAGTGGCCTGCTGGTTGCAGTGTCCTGAGGACCAGTGGCACTTCCAGTCAGCGCCCCGCAACGAGGAAACGCAGCAGCCAATGCCTGTTTTAGACTTTTGAAGAACCAGCCTCAGTGCTACCACCTCTGACCTCTAGGCTAAGACAGCCATGACCCTCCGATGCCATCCCATACACCAGCCTGCCCTCTCCCATGCAACCTGCCTAAGCTCCATCTTTACCTCCGTCTAGCCATGAGAAGAGTTCCATTCTTCCTTTTTCCAGGCAATATGTGCGCAGTATAATCTGCACCTTGAGCCTTACTGTTGAGAGACTCTCTACCCTACTATCCTGTGTGCTATTGTCTTTGAGTGATGCAGTTTGCCTTGTCGTGTGTGTGGCAGATGGTTGATTGAAATGTGGCTCTGGTGGTTTCAGTCATGTGCGTCCCACTGAAGGAACTGGCTGAAGATGCTTTTGAATCCACTGATCTATGGCTACGCGCATTTTTCAGTGTGGTTTTCAGCAGGTCAGGGAGGTGTATTACAGAAACATTTCAGGCATGTATCAAACGTTTTCTTTTACATAGAAAGTGTGAGCATGTTTTAAACGTTTCTGTGATGCACCCTCTCATCTGCATTTAAGAGCATCGACTCAGAACCAGACAGCCTGCGGACGGAAAAGATGTTTGTGCATGTTTCAAATGGCTTGCGAGAGGAATTCTGCACACACTTGCACACAAATACGGTTGAAAAACACATCTATTTGTGTGTGATCGAACATAGCTCACTCCAAGACGAGTCTCACCTACAACTGCCACAAAAATGCAAGTAACTCTTCACGGCACTTTTACAGACAAAAGACATCCTTTTGCAAATGCAATGCAAAGACAAGACATCTAAAATGTATCATTACACACGGTTGAAGAATGTATATTAGGTAGGTTGTGTACTAGCTGTATATGTATTTCTAGAGCAAGCTTGTGAATGATAAGTCAGCCATTAGCCAAGGTCTGTTGATGGTAGAGCAGCGCCAGAGAAACGTTCCATTTGAGTCCCAAACCTCCTCTTTTAAGAGCCACAGTTGTCTTACTGGCGTTAAACTGCAAAATCAGAAGTACTAAATAAATCAAAGGCAGGGGTGGAGGAGGTGGCTCAGTGCAAGCTTGATTTATAAGACAGGATTAAAAAAAAGGGGGGTTCGGGGAACTCGAGTGGAACCAGGCCAAACACGCGTACTCACTCCTCTGTAGGGGTTCTCCTATGAGCATGTGCAATAATGATGCTTTTTCAGTAATTATCATTTCTTTGCCAGACACTGGATTATTATTTACACTCCACGCCATGGTTTGGACACAACCAGTGTTAATGAAAGTATAAACAATGGAACAAAAGATTGCCAATACTCGCCAAAGTTTGACGTTTGAACTCTTCACTCTGACTTGCCTTATCCATGTGAATGAACGAGCCCAGATCAGATCAGCTGTGGAGTTGCTGAGGCGTCTTTGTTGAAGGGCCTTTAGAACCACAGAGACGGTAACTGTTAGACAGCTAGTTCAGTTTTTTTGTTTCTTAAGAACTGCGCGGCAGAGATAAACTCTTTTTTTTTTTTTTGGACCAAAACTCAACAAAGTGGACTTTTAACCACAAGGGCATACGCTATTGTCTTAATGTTATTTTTCTTGGTTCAGGTCTTTGCAGCATTCCCATGGCAACGGCAAATGAGATTAAGTAATCACAAATGATCCAAACTTTGGCAGGTCAACGCTTGGCTTATCGTTCTGTAATTTGTTCACTTAGAAGCAGTTCAACTTTACATTTGCTCTGGTGTGTTTACTTGCTGTACATTGCCATTGTGTGCTGTATATAACGTGCTTCCTTGTTTGTGCGAGTGTGTATTCGTGTGCATGTGTGGGTGTGTTTGAGAACAGTCAACCTTTGCTTTCTGCAAAGTCGACATCTGGGTAGCTGTGCAATAGCTCTATATATTTTATTTTGATGTTAAACATCATTGTATTAAGTGTGCTTGCTACTTTCACCTAAGGCAGCGTGCGACTCAGTGTGTTAAAGGATTATGCCATTTTGAAGTGATTAGTCACATAAACTGCATCTAACAAGTGATCACAAACTATGCCTTTATGATATATAAGACACTGATCACCTATAATAAAGCTCTTGAGTAATTTTGCTTTTCTTGCCTTTAAAATTTAATCTGAGAGTTTTCTTCAGTCTGCTCTCAGTGGTGGAAATGGCCTTGAACAAGTGTCTACCTGAGTTTTGCCAAATTAGGTTTTGTTTTTGCGCTTGAGTCTTCAGGACAAGAAAAATGTCGCCAAGTATTTCAGTGGAGTGTGAGTAGCTAATGAGAAATGTGTTGAAGAATTATGCATTGTTAAAAAAACAAAAAACAAAGCCAGCTTCTGAAATGATTGTGAAATGTTTGATTTTGGATCCACAGAGCACCTTGTTTGAGTGTAAACAAAGACTTTTGCTATTTGTTATTTAAAAGGGAATCAAATGGTAGTTTCAAGCAGTGTATTCTTGGGATTGAGTTGCATATGTATATAGTGCTGATTGGTGGAGCTTTTGTTGTTTTGTTTTGTTCCTTTGAGTTTGTGCATAAAAAAAACAAGTAGGAAGTTGATACAGGAACCGTATGAATCCTGTCTCTGATCTGGTGTGTTGTTAGCAGATATTAGC
>JBAMYA010000009.1:10028423-10055060 GCA_037176975.1 Arrhamphus sclerolepis
CTGACTTACTTCAAAATGTAGAGCAAGTAAACTGAGTAACAGATAAAGGAAAATGTTTATATCTACGTTTATTAAAAAAAAAAAAAAAGCAACAATATACAACGTGAAACTGTGGTACCTCTGAGGAATCATGGACCCACTGCCCATCCACAAAAAACTTGTACTGGTGCTCTCCTTCAGGCAGGTCCAGGATTGCTACAAAATCGTTATGGCTATAAAGAAAAAGAGGACGGAAGATTATTAGTGCTATAGCAGGATTTATTCATATCTGAAGCGATTCTAAAAGTGGTGTACACAGTTGCAGCCAGCAGGTAGTAGAAGTACCATAATCCCAGAAAACATTAATATAAAGACAATGACGGTGAATGTATTGACCCATGCTGTAAAATATTCCTGTTTACCTCTTGTTTAGTGGTATCTTTGTGCTCCAATTATTGAACGAACCAGCTATATAAACTTCCTTCCCCCCTCCAGCCCAGCGAATCACAGTGGGTCGAGCCTGAGGACCAGTTTTAACTAGGTCATCTAGGTCTGGGGTAAATTCTTTGTCTCCTGATGTCTAAAAGAAAGAAATATGCACATATTAACTGTAAGTTGTTTACTGTGGAATCTCAAGAAGCTTTCGTGGAGAAAAGAAGAAAATAAAGGAGTCTGCTCTTAAATCTGCATGAATGGATGTATTTTCCTCGACGTCTACCTTGGACTCAGATCCATGGGTGTTGAAGATGTTGGGGTCATCTGTGCTGTCCACCATCTTACTGCTTGGCTCCTGGTCTTTCTGACTCCCGCTGCTGTCCGAGCGATGTGCCTTGGCACCATGGCGATCTGCAGACACCCTGTCACTTGTGTTGCCCATAATGCCTCACTACTCATCATGACAGCAGAAGGACAGGAGAATTTTTTTTCGTTTGTTATTTCACACTGCGTCATGCTGTGAGAACAAACGAATGGCTTTGATAACAAAATATTGACGATCATACCTTCTGTAGTCAAACACTACCATGCAAATTAAACTGTTTTTTCCCTCATTTGTTTCTGTGATTTCTATAGTCTGCATGTCACTATTAATGTAAAACCTTAATGTCTTTTGGAAGTAAAAATGGAAAGAATTCCTCACATTCAACCAAGAATGGATAAACAGGAGAATATTATATAATATCCAAAACATTTAAGGTTTATTTGCGTACTAAGCAGTAGTCGTATGTACAGCACAGCGTGTTTCTCTTTATCACAACTGACATTGCAAATCCATGTAATGTGACTATTTTTCATGTCACTGTTGCTGCTAAAACAACAAAATATTTAGATTGTTATAAACTTGCACACCATCTTTAATTGAATTTTACTTAAAATTCAAGGAAGCACATTAACAAAAAGAGAACAAAAGATTCTGTAAGGGGAAGGTGTTCCCCAAATCAATGAGTAATCATTTAAAAACCACTAGTCTTCACTGTACTTTTACTAACCCAACTATAAACATGCATAACATTCTAGACATCTTATAATGCAAGTTAATAAAAAAAAGTTAGATCCACATTTTGCTTAATAAATCATGCAAATCTGATAAGAGGTGACAACTATTTACAAACAGGAAACAGAGCTGCCCTATAAGGCCGGATCAGCTGATTCATCTGACGTTTTCTTGCCTTTCTTTGTGGACAGTCAGACTAATGCAGACTTTTGAAATATTATTAAGAAGGTATCAACCTGAAGATTAATTACATTGACTGGTTGTCATGGTAAGCCCACCATGCAGCATGATGGAACGACAGTACATGACAAACTCGAGACAGCTAGCAGTGTCGTACACACATAGGTGTAAACAGAAACGTAAAATGGTCTTTTGGCTCGCAAACTAATGAGCAGCAGATTCACACGAAAGGATAAACGGCTTTCCAGACAGGCTGAATGGCTTACCGACAGGCTAGACAGAGAAAAGATGGTATTTGAGGCGACGACAGTCTCAGACTGGGAACCTGGACTTGCTCCAACAGTTCACCGCGCTTTAGTCAACAAACCTTCTGTTCTACACAAAACAACCTCGGTTAATACAGCCTGGCCTCGAGATAAACACAGTTTCAACGTCCAAACTATAAAAAGAAACAATCATGGTCCAAACGGTAAGTTTAACGTACATAAAGCTCGCTAGCTACAACCTACCGAAGTCTCCCCGCTTGATGTGTCCGCTGTGCCCGCCCCCCTCAGCGCGCTCCGGGAGAATATTTTTAGCTGGCAGTTAAAGTAAGATAGCAACTAGCTGTCAATAACAAACTAACTGACCCTAACTTTTCTTGTCTTATCTGACAGACCAACGCCGACAACAATAACCCTGTGCTGATATAATAATAATACGTAGTTTACCATGTAGTGACAACGGCGTGAAGAATCTCTCGACGGCACCAGCTGCGGGTGCTCACAGATCTGTCCCCGCCCCGGTCCGTGGTCTCGTTCCGTCCACCAGTGGGTCCTCTTCTGTATGTCTATGGTCCTCTCCACAACTGCAGCGCAGCGGCGAGCTACGGCGAGCGGTTAGGACAAAAAGGCTTTACCGAGGAGCGTGAAGGACTACGGGGTCGTCGGCGAAGAAACGCCTGTTGCGCAAATAATTTTGCCTGAAGATAGTCTCAACTCGCTATAGATTATAACATTTCAGAGCAGATTAAAAGTTTATGTATAAAATAAAGGATCATATGAGCTTGGTAATAATGACAGGCATCTATGACATGAGCACTTCTATCAACGATATGGAACATAAACATTAAAAATTAGATTTTCAGTGCTTAAAAATAACTAAGTACATTTATTCAAGTAATGTATGATGGTAAAATGTCATTTAAAATGTCATTTACATGAATTAATTCTTTGATTTGATTTTACATTTATGCTACATGATTATTATTTAATTTAAATTTTATTCTTATTTTATTTACACGTATTTGTTATTTTCAAGCAATCATGAAAGATACATAATGAATAATATAACAAACGTAAAATATAATACACTATTTAAGATCAAAGTGGTGGTTCCCAAGTCTTTAAGAACATGATAAATAACAAAAGAGAAAAAAAAGTCAGTTTTTCCTGGTCAGTTTCCAGATATGAATGAGATGTTAATACTTCCATTAAATGGTTAGTTCCTTCATTTCAATAAATGTTCAAATAATCAAAGACTTCACCGAGACCAAAGAGGAAAAAGTTTTAAAAATGAAAAAACTGCATCAGAACTTTCTTCTACTTCTTTTCGACTAGTTGACCTCTCAAACCAAGAAGTTATAATAATTAACTGTTGCACAGTAATTCTTATTAGTAATAATGCATACAACAATAACTCAAGACAAATGAGTTTTATTACTCTTAGATTTTAATGTGCAGGCCTTTGATTAAATTGAGCACTCATACTGCTATTTTCATGTTAGGCAAGGTTTTGGATGTTTTTTTTCCAGTACATAGATCAAATTATTCATCTAAATAAAATGCAAAAACATTATTGTACTCTAATGAAGCCTCAACACAGAAACTATGATTTAATGGACAAAACCTATCACATCTTTTATTTTTCTGTTCTATAAACATTAAATAAATGTATATAGGCTTATTTCAATCAGAACAATGATGAAAATGATGTTCTCACCAATAAACCTTCTAGTTGAGTTTCCTCTCCTTCTTCTCAAGCCTGCAAGGGGGTGCAGATGCTAAGAGGACATCTTAAGTTTAATAATCTTGCTGAAACCCAAGATATCATGTTTCAGTTGTGTGGAAATGTCTCCACATTTATTTAGTAAGTATGTAATTTGCTTGAACATGAAACAACAACAGTTCTCTGATACTGTACCCCTGTAGCATCTCGTCGTCTGATATGCGTCATTCTCTTTCTCATTATTTTATTCCCTCCCAGTTAAAAGAAACAATGAAAGAAAATTGCTGCTTAACAGTTTTAATTTCCATTGTCAACTTTCCTGTCACCAAATCTTTACACATTTTCCTGCAGTTCAGGACACCAACCACTCATTTCAATGGATCACATCTTGATTGAATAACGGAGGTGGGCAAAAATTAATCTATAATTTCATTTTATTTGCAGTTTTTCTGAAAATTTGCTCAAAATGAATAATGCATTTGAATGGACTCTTAGTTTAATTGAATTGAATTCAGTGCTTTTAATCCCCAATGGGAAATTACATTGTCCAGCAACTATTATTATTTGACTATTTAGACTTCTTGTTGATGTTTTTTGTTTGTTTTTTTGCTGTGTACACAATGATCTTGTGTTCCAGTCCGTTGTAATAAAGCAAGAACAGTTTCAAATTCTGGAAAATCTGCGCTAATGTAACATCAACTAAGCATAAAATGCCAAGTTACATTTTCATAGATTAAACACTCAATTTCCAACCTTGAGCTGGATGAAAAAACAAGTGACAAAATGTAAACCGCATCAACATCCGGCTATGAGTGTATATCTGCAGGTTTAAGGAAAAGTGGTCTTAATCTGTTGAAACAGAAGTTACACATGACAAAAACATGTTCTTTGTAGATATTTCAATTCAACAACCAGTTATTACTGCTTTTTTATCAATAAATCAAATAAATAAGATGACTAAAAACATTCATACATTAAATGCAGTAAATAAATACAGTATATAGATCAAAAACCATTCTCCAAGGTTTGCATCAAGAGGCTGTAAGGCACATTTAAATGATCACCACATACAGAATGCGGGATTAGGGATTTTCACATTGCACAAGATGTGTCTTTATACACACATACTTTTCCAGTATTACCAAGTGTTGATTTTTGAGGACTAGTTATCTTTAGCCAACTGCTGCTGATTGGTGCACTGCTTTTCTGATGTCGATGCCGCTCCAGGACAGGCGCTAAGAACTCAAGAGTGTGAAATGATGCCTCCAGTGTATAGACGTGTGAACATTTAAACAGGTATAGTGTTACTTTTCTCATTCTGACACAAACATAGCATGCGATAAGATCCAACTTTCTCTTCCTTTGGGAGCAAAAAGCACAACATTGTTCATTAGGGTTAGGGTTGATGTTCAATCCTTGTTTCATTGTGGTTGAAAGGAAAATAAACAATGGCATAAATTAAACAACACTTACTTTTTTAAACTACTTTTTATGCAATATTTACAGAACTTTCTGTGTCAAGCAATCTTTGGGACTGTGTGTAAAGGTAAGGAGTGTGCTATGTGCAAACATAAGATCAAAAAAAAAAAAAAAATCAAGCATGCGCAACACCAACTAATTAAAACTTTAGCTACAGGCAGGCAACTCTTAGAACATCCATTAACAACTTTCCATGCCATGAAGCAATGAAGTCATGCTCTGTAAATCAGATGTCCATCTGTCTCTTTGGAGTCATGCCAGGTATTTTCAAGTCAAACATATTAAAAAAAAAATGTTCCCCACTCAAAGTGGTTTCATTTTGAGATTCCTAAGCCAGTCTTCATGTACTCGTAAACCACATAGCTAATGCTGACAGCAGGAATGACTTTCATGAAGTTTGGCAGGATTCCCCGGTAGAGCCCAAAGAAACCATCTTTGGCCACAATCATCTTCAACAGAGTAGTCATGGAAGGTTGGTCTGAGGCACCCAGAGATGCTGCAAATAAATATTTGGTTAGAGAGTCAGTGGCATATCTTAAACAATGTTTTTTTTTTATTATTATTATTATTTTTTATTACTGTGCTCTATACACTGTTGTATTATGCTGCAGCATTATTCTTTAATTGCCGGGAGTGAAAAACAAGCTTATAAGAACAGTTTATGAAGACCCAAGCTCTTGTATAGTCGTGTCAGCAAATAAAGTCTGGTTTTGGTTTGTTTTCCTGTTTTAAACAGTGCTGTCTGGTGTGGGTATAGGTGCATGGACAAGGACGATCTGCACTTGGAGGTATGCAATCAATGCTCGCAAAAGCAAAACATTGCTTTAAAATAGTTTTATTTAAAAAGCTGCTCTCTGAATGGACCTTCTTTTTGATTACTTTATATGTTGTGTGCCTCGGTTTAAGATAATTCTGAACCCTGAAAGTCAGGAAAGCATCACAGTATGTTCCCCTTAAGTATTTACATAGCGCCACTGAACGCAGCTGAAGGTGCTGCAGTACCCTCTGCTGGCAGTGGGGTGTAACTACATGACAAATAGGTGTTTTGTTTTGTTTTTTTCATTGCTTTACATTAAAAAAGTTCAAAATAGTTCATATTTGTTTTGGCTGCCTGGTGTTGCTATACTTCTAAAAAGTTATTGCATTTTTTTTTTCATGAATAAAAGCCCTCGCAACCTTCACCAGACCCAGCAGTAATTCTGTGAATTACGTGGGTTCTGTGTGATCACTGTTCTAAACTTCTTACGATAGTGATGTTGCAATTATGTAGCCTTCTTTCTGTCTGACATTTCCCCTGTTTCTCTTACAAGGGTCACCTCAACATGGCTCTCTTCTAGCAAAGAACCGCTTTCACTCTGTTGAGGTTTTTTTGTTGTTGTTTTCGAGTTTTCTGCTGCGTTTGTGTGTCTATAAAATCTGAATGCCTTTCTTTGTTGCAAGCTCTCTGTGTGGCTCTGGGCCAGTCAACAACCAACAGTCTTCTGATAAGGAAAACAAATGCAAATTGTGTTCAGCTGAATATCAACTGTGTCATTTTGGTTTTTGAAAGAGAATATGCTAAATTAACAAATAATTAAAGTAAATGGTCTGTATTTAGGTAGAACTCAAAGCTCTACAGAGCCGTGACACAGATTTCTTTTCTATTGAATCTAGGTAGTAGCTTTTCTATCACACACACATAAAACACACGGATGAATTCACTGAGGATAATGTGAAGTACAGTGCCTTGCTGAAGGACACTTGGACACGTGGGCGGCGAGACCAGGAATCAAGACACTGACCTCCAGAGATGACTTCTTCTCGAGCCACAACCACAACATAACGTCTTGTAGCAAAACTACTGGACAGATGTTCAATAAAAAGGCAGCATAATGTTGAATGTCACGGCAATAGGATATGATTTAGTTGAAAAACAGTTAAAATAATAACTATAATAACTGTAAAATGTCCGACCACGTTACGCGTTTCCACTCTGTGACGGTCCACTGTAGATACCTCTGAGTCCAGAGACATCCATGTCGATTCTGTACGAGTTTCATTTTTGCACACTAAAGTTGTAAGTGGCACTTGTGAACGCAGCTCCAATCAGTGGTGTTTGGCAAGTTTCCAAAAGTAAACCCTGATGAATGATGCCACTTAATGCTGCCTGAGGAATCATAGATCACTGATGTCCTGCTTAGGCTTCCACCCTCGCTCATAACGGAATTAAATTTCTCCAGAAACATTCAACTTTTACGCAAATATGCAAATCCCTTCCATCTTTCTTACATGGACATTGTTTTAAAACATTTAAATTATCTGGTAAAGTGGTAAACTTTAGTTCTTGCACATCATCAAAGACTCAGCCTTTAGTGTTTCTTTTTTTTTTCCTCTCTTAATTATAATTACATCTTTAACATTATGACCTCATTGAATAAATCAAAGTTCTCATCCAAACCTTTGAAGAATATTTCAGAATAATAAATTACTTTGGATAAGAAAACCCATGAAAAACATTTGGGTTCATACTGTCTGAGATTAAATTAGAGTAAATGTCCAAACTGATTTCTTCATCTTGGGTTTGAAGATTAAGAAAAAGAATTTAGTGACGTGACTATTTAAAAAAAAATAGAGATAATTTCCCATTCCAGTTTTGAATTTACCTTGCGCCTGCATCCTTGTGCGTACGAGTGCGAGAGGATAGCTGGCCAGCTGGCCACAGGTACTAGAGATGGTGCCGCAGCCCAGCAGCACCAGAACTCCAGGATTCGCCGTGTCTTTGGCGTAAAACGACAACCAGGCGTTCTTCAGAGTCTGAGGGAGAGATGACAAGTGACTCGACTGCAGCACATTAGCACTGCCATGAAAATGTACTTCCTGATTAATGTAAATGTAACGCGGGAGCACGGGAGGAACTGCTTTACAATGCAAATAAATGAAGTTATTTCACCAAAGTGCAATAATACTGTGAGGACATCATTCACAATGAGGCATGCGAACCTCATAAACAGCGAGGTCGATCCCGGCGTAGGGAATGATGCCCAGTAAGTTTGGAATGTAGCCCTTATAGAAAGCTATGACACCCTCTTTCCTCAGGATCTTCTTGGCACAGTCAAACATTCCTGTGTACTGGCCAGTTTTCCTCAGGGTCAGACGGGTCTTTAATACCTTAAAAAGAAAAACACAACAGAGGCGCGGGTAAAGATAAGGTACAGATTCTGACTTTGAGAGATTGTTTTCTTTTGTAGCATCACCACATCCGATGAGGCGGAATGGCAAACCACTGACGCTCACGTCCTCTCACCTCCATTGGGTAGATGGCTGTCTGAGCTGTGGCCCCAGCCATAGAGCCGGCCATAAACCTCTTATGCGTCTCAATCTTCTTTCCCTCTGATGATAACAACTTCTTATACTGTAAAAAGAAGTGAAAATTATTTGTAACTTCCTAAACATGTGATAAGCACGAAACAGATACAGTCATATGTAGTGAAAAGGACGTCTTTGAAGGTACAGTTTCTAACTTGTTCATAAGCCATAAATTTGATCGCCGTTTCAGGTGCGATCTTCAGAACGTTGATCCCATTTCCTCTCCAGAGCGACACCAGACCTCCCTCTACGATCATCTGCCTGAAACCCCCCACGAGGCTTATGGGTTTTGCCTTAGAGGAATGAACCTGTCGTGGAAATAAATACGTTTAGCAGAGCGTTTCCATCTGTGTGTCCATTTCTCTCACAGCATTCACCTGCATGAAGACTTTGACTCTGTCCAGAGGCGCGGTACCGGTGCGGGAGACTGCACCCGCCACGGCACCTGCAACCAGCTGCTTCCACCAGACACCGGAGCTCTTCTCTTCATCTGTAAACTCATCGGGGATGGCGAGGCTGTCACCGATGTCAAGGACCTGGTGATTACGTCAAGAAGAACTTCTTTTTTTTTCTGTTTACACAGTCCCCTAGCAAGCATTCTTCAGTCTTGTCATGCAACATTTACTTAACCTTGAACTATAAAGTTCAGTGTTTCTATCAGAATTATATCACATTACACCGTGCTTGCTTAGTTGATTTGTGGCATACTTTTTCTCCACATTAATACTTTCAGATTTCCATAATTTGCTATGCACACTACATTAGGAGCAACAGAAAACTTTGATTTCTTCCTCTTCTTCACGTTCACGTCCTTGTCACATGCCCTGCTGTATCTTATTTCTCTCTGCCACAGTCGAGCGCTGTATTGACTCAGAAAGCACCTGTTATGATTAACTTATGTACTAATGCGAGGTCTCTGCTCTGGACTACACGTATTACAAGGAAAGGGGTCAATGTAACGTGTGTTTACATGAATCACAGTGCAGCTCTGCAGCAGAAGAGTTCACAATTCTTGACATTAAGAAATAATAACATGATGAGTGGGTGACCTGGTATTTTTGGATGGCCTTTCCAAGTACCAACATGATTTCAGCTAGAAAGCTGATACAGCTGAGTGAGCATAAGAACTATTTTAACTCTCTGTTTTGAAAATGGCAGGAGAAAAGCCTGAAATAGAGCTTTCTAATGATTTGAGCTCATTACCCTTTAGCTAGAACTGCTTGTGAAATCATAATCACCGAGCTGACTGAAGCCTCGTCTTTCATGCTTTAGATGTTTCAGATAAACATACCTGATGTTTTTCCAAAAGCATAACAGTGCTTGTGAAAAACATGGCGCAGTGGGCAGCTCACTGCAGGAATGCTGGCAAACGCAGAGACACTACAGAGCTGGATAATATATGTCAAGACACTCACGATGATGCCACATTTCAGGAAACGGAGTGAAAAGAGTCACTGTTCTGTGCAAGCAACAGTTGCATCACAATGGCGTTGGGGCACCATATAAGAAGTGGTGAAGGAGCAGTCTGAGGGAAACAGAATGTAGCCCTGTGACCTAATTATCTTCCTGGTTTAGACAACTGCAGTCAGTTGTGGACTGCAGAGAAAATCCATAGCGACTAACATGAGAGGGCATGTGATTTATTCCCCTGCACTTGCCTCTGTGTGTGTGTGTGTGTGTGTGTGTGTGAGGGGGCAGAAAGTGTTTCACATAGTGTTTTAACCTGGACCATACCGAGGAGTGTTTCCAGTAGCGTATGATCGCTTCCAGGTCGTGTGCGGGGTACAGTAGGAAGTGTTCCCTCCACTCATTCCAGTCAACCATCATGGTCCCATCAATGTCCATACTAATGAGACACATACAGACAACTTTTGACTTTATGACTTAACATGCTGCATTACATGCATATATGTGGCATAAAAGATGTCCGTTTGCACACAGGTAATAAGTTTAAGAGTGTGTGGAGGTGCATAGAGAGATCTGTGGGGGGTGGGGGTCAAACCTCTGTAAGATTTTCATGGCGTCCTCCCTGCTGATATCCATACCCAGCTCTGCAAGGGACTGCTGGATCTCTGAGGTATCAATGCGTCCTGACTCACAGAAAAAAAAGAGAGAGAAACACTATACTGATATGTTCTACAGTGAAGCAGGTGACGATCAACATGTTTGCACTGGCAGACCATATCTGTTCACTCATCCCCCACCATCGTCGTTCCTGTCCAGACTCTTGAACGTCAGCCACAGCTTCTTCTCGTGCTCTTTCAGGTATTTGGTGAACTCGTTGAAGTCCAAACAACCGTCTTTGTTTTGATCACCAGATGACACAATTTTCTGCAGAGAGGAGGCACAATGTGGAGTGAGTGAAGTCAGGTGCGACAAAGTCACCCTACAGAGGAATTCTGGTAAACGGCAGAGATCTTGAAACTCATATCGGTTACATAGGGACACACTATCTGGGCTCCTGTTCTTCCAGTTACCTGTGCAGCACCGTGCCGGAATATCCCCATCGCCTTGAGGCCCGCTCGTAACTCAGCCACGTCCACTTTTCCATCTTTATTGGTATCGAGCTTGTCAAACAGGTCCTGGTATGACCGCTCACTGCCGGCATCCCAACATCGGGCACTTGATAGTAGAGACGTCCGTAGCGTCTGATACATTGCAGAGCTAATGTGGAGGCAGCGTCCAAGCCCGGGCGTCCTGCAAACATTAATCAGATTATCAGTCCATATTGAGGATCATTCGTTAATCCTGCACGTACTCCACACGTGAACCTGCCGTTGACAATGACAAAAAAGCTTTCCCGGTGCTATCTTTCTGCAGGCTGCTCCAGGCAGAGGTGCACTCGCTTCTGGGGAACTGCAGTATTCGAGGGCGGAGCTCCGGCTGCACGTAGCTGCTCGGTGTTTGCACGGAAACGCGGGAAAGACGGCAGAATAGCAAAGTGGAGAAATTCAAATAATTTTTTTTTTAATCCCCAGATTAACCATACACATAAACCATCGTGAGTTTGGTAAAGTGAACTGCAGAATCCATTATTTTGGTCCCGTTTATTTTTTTTCTTTTGGTTCTGTGCAATATGTGAGCGCGCGTAGCAGGGAATTTAATCTCCTTATCTAAAAGGACGTGTCAGCACAGAGAAACACTGAGCTTGGCATTTATTGCAACACAGTGCCGCGGCTCGCCAGCAGATGGCGACATTTAGTCGAAACAGTTGAAGAGGGTCAGTGTTATTAACTATTAACTGAAATAAAAATAAAATTAAAGTTTTTTTTTCCATAAAAGCGAAAACTGAATAAAAAATAAAATTAACAATGCAAAACGAATTGAAATGAAATAGAATTACAGGTGAAACGACGTTCATTTTTATCTCCTCCATTAAGTGAAATGACTAAATACATAAATGAGGTCCAGCAAGGAATCGTCTATGACAACAGACTGGATTTCTGGGAGTAAGAGAGGCTATTCATCCCAAAATTGCCCTAGTAGCATTAGATATAGTCAGTGTCACTGCCTCCCAGGCTTTGCTGAGCCCATTTTCTCTGTGTCCCCTGTTGTTATCTGCTCTGAGAAATCAGGCTACAACTTCTCTTGAGCAATGTGCTCATGCTGATTATTTCAATTATTAATCATCCTTTAAATATACATTTAATGACCATACACTGGTAAACTGAGTGTTCTTCCTTTCGCTTTTTTAAATTCAGACATGTGTTATATGTTATTACAAATATCCCAGTTTTAATAGTTGATTATAAAAGCTTGTCAGACAAGAAAAAAATGAAACAGTACTTCTTCTTTGTCGTTTTCAGATCGGTTGAGTGATAGTTTGCACCAATGTCTGGAGAAAAAAAACATTACTTGACGAAAAACACGCCAAACTTGCCTTATCCTTTGCACAACTTTGAAAGGTTAACTGATCTGAATACCTCTTAGAGTGAGTTATTTGTGTTTGCTCAAGTGACTCAGCTAGAAATTCAGAACATTCTTTGTCAGAAACACTTGTAATACTGATATAGATTAAAAAAAATGATAATGTAGCAATAATTCTGTGCAACTCACTCATCAGCATTAAAAAAAATACATCTAATCATAACAGATGGTGAGGGTAAACCAGACAGTTACTGTGCATTATTTTGGAAGCAATACGAAGCATGTATGAGAAAAGTCATCGTCTTGGAGCTTTGACCCTTAATCACACTTCTATGTTCAACTAATTAGTCCAGTGGACAAAAACTAGTCCCCTCTGACAAATAACGTAGTCAGCAAACATTCTGGGTGTGCTTTTCTTCAGTGAATTCAGCAACACTATTTATGGTTTACCACATTTGTTAGGGATTTCATTCCACCTACAGCTCACATTAAATGTCAAAACATAAAAGAAAAACATGTAAAACTGACTTGACTACATGTATTTTGTGTGTACTGTTTTGTTTTTATTGAAAAGAAACATAGACAAAGACATATGTACAAAATACCAACATACTGGTAATAACAAAGGCTATATGTTTTCACTGCTAAGGCTTTTCATTTTTTTTTTTACAAGGTTGTGGTTTTTTCACAATTCTTCTTTTTGTCATGTGCCTGTTGAAAAGGGATATTGCCCTTTGTCTTTTCACCCCACTTCTCTTTTACATGAATAAAGTCACTTCAGTGCATTAACCGATAGATTAGATAGATGGGTGGGTGGGTAGGTAGGTAGGTAGACTATGAATCATGAAATAACAACAAATATCAATGTAATTGTTGTGATATTTCATGGTTATAAATGTTCTGACTATGAAACAGAATTGAATATATCTACTTCATTTGCATGTGTGCAGGCTGTGTTACGAATAAAATAAATAGTAACTGGGAATTTTTGATGGTGCTGTAGATTCCGTTACAGTTGACGTTTTGAATTAAACCCAAAAATCGTGACCTCGAGTCCCCCCTCTCTCTCTTTTTTCCCCTCCAGCTGACCAATGGGACGCCGGAGTTTCCTCTACGTCATGAATTATGTTTTTTCGTGTGGGAGGGAAGAAAGGCGTTTGAACTTTGGAGTAACGACAGCTGAGTTCAGTCACAGGAGAAAGTCTGTCTGCCTTTCTGTCTGTCTGTCTGGACAAGCTTGCCCGACTCAGTCAGGACTGAAGACCATGTCCTTCATTCTCACGAAGAAAAAGAAATTCAAATTTAAAATAGACTTTGACTTGGAGGAACTGTCGTCAGTTCCCTTCGTGAACGGAGTTTTATTTTGTAAAGCGAGACTCTTGGATGGAGGCTTTTCCGCAGAGTCGTCTCGGTAAGATTTTTATTCTATTTATAACTTCAACACGACGAGCTTAAACTGAAGGGAAACTTTAAAGCATGTATTCGTATGCTTACCAACGTTGGCACTCGTCGTGACGGTTTAATTAGCGACTTCGCGTCCACAGCGGTGCGACGTCAAACCTGACTTGTTATTTACCTGCCAGCAGTTAAAGACTTCTTTCCAGGGAGGCAGTAAAAATCAGGGTGCGGAGATTTATTAGTGATTTTTATCAGGAGTTCAGTTAATATCCATTCCATTTTTGTTGTTGATGACGATGTTTTGGTTTTTTGAGAATCCCAGAAGTTCTTCAGTTCTTTGTTTACAGTTGATTCAAGCACGTTGCTAAGCAAAATGTACAAAAATACAACAACAACAATAATAGTTTATTTCTTTATTTATTTAATCTAATCTAATCTTATTTGCTCTGGGACATTTGTTTTGGTTGCTTGAAGTCACTCCTAGCTCAACAACTCCTAAATGAAAAGACCCAACAATTTGTTTGCTGCTTCTTAATCTTTGAATGAGCCAGTCAGATTTCATAATATGTACTCCTTTATTTATTTATGACGCTACTATTAACCCCCGTGGGGGGGTTCATTCTCTGCATTTGACCCATCTGTATTTGGGTTTCAGGTGCCTTGCTCAGGGGCACCTCATCCATGAATGTGGACGTGGGGAAGCACTTGTTCAGGAACTCCCCCCACCCACATCATTGGTACCCCCCCTACATATGTTTTCAAAATACACATCGTTTTTCTCTTGTAAATTTTTATAACAATGTCCAGAGGTGTCCTTCCATTGCTTGGGGACATTCAAGCTTCTTGCTGTACTTAAATGAGTCATTTTGGAAAGTAATGTACAACACTGTTCTTTCTAAAAACTCACGTAAGCACTTCTTACTGATATCCTGCATGAACTAGTTTTTGTTTTCTTGAAATACAAGGACATCGATTTTTTTTTTTTTTTCTAATGTCATTCTAATTATTATCTCTTTAGTTACTTAATACCTTAACAATTTCTAAAGCTTTTCCTATCCATCTGGCAAAGGCAAATCTATTCCCCTGGCAGTAAATATATCCTAGTTAACAATTAGTGAGGAGCATGGTACAGCCTGATCTGGTCACTAGTCCATTGTAGCCCTAATGGAGGGAACGAGGCAACCCTGCATGCTCACAAATATGACCTGTTTAAAATCACTAATTAACTAAACATGCGTGTCTTTGGACAGCATGAGGGCCAGGAGATTGTGACAGCTTCTGTGAAACTTCTGTTAATTTTCTTTAAAGACTAATATCAGAATATTGCAATGAACAAGAGTTTGTAAAATCTTACTATTTAGACACCTCTTCAAATAGAACTTGGAAGGATAAAAGGAAACTTATCATTATAAATGATTGATGCAATTTCTGCCATCTTTATTTTTTGATGGTCTGGAACTTATTTTCCTTTCAAATCCAATAAATATAATTACAATATAAGTGCAAAAGACTCAGTTTCTGAATCAAGAGGTGTTTTCAAATGTCCTTGTCTCACAGGGAACCCGTCCAAGCCAACTGTGTTCGTTGGAAGAAGAGGTTTTCATTCATGTGTAAGATGAGTGCCAGTGCTGGGACAGGTGTGCTCGACCCCTGTGTGTGCAGAGTGTCTGTTCGCAAGGTACAGAACATTATTAGTGCTATCAAACTCTGCTTCAGTAAGGAGAAAAAATGCAGTTTTCCACACATTTCATGCTGGCTTGAAGGCCTAAGAAAATGTTTGCTTGCATAAGAAATGTTGCGTTTTTGGGTAAACTTTATTTATATTGCAAGGGGTTATAAGTGTTTAAACTGAAATGATGGATTGTATGGTTAAGTAAAAGTCAAATGTATGTCTCTGATTTTTTTTTCTTCTTTTTTCATTTCAGGAACTAAAAGGTGGAAGGACATTTTCAAAGGTAACACACCTCCTCTAAAGCCTATAAACTCGCTGTGAACAAAGTAGCTTAAGTACACATCAGTCTTATCAAAGAATGTGATTATAGTCAGCCGTCAAAGGGCCTTAGAGGATGTTTTATTTGGTTGAGTCTGTTTACGAAGAAGATTTTGGTTACTGATTGAAAAGCCTGTAACACAAATCCTGAGCCATATTAACCAATAACTTTATGATGACTGAAATACATCAGTAAGCTGATTTCCCAAGTATTGAATATCCCATGCCTTGCCCATTTTGTACCTCGCCTCTCACTGTTTAACAACAGGGATGGACTCCTGTCAAATTAATTTTCTTTCCCATAAAGGTAATTTTAGGATCTAGGTTGTGTCTGTAAATTGTGTCTTTTGCTGCTGCATATCCCGTTGCATGGTCCTATATGCACAAAAGGCTTGGTAGTCATGGCTTGACTTTGATGAGTATTTGATTAAAGGAAGCTGCATAAATGGATTTTCATCCTTTGCAGCTGGGATTTGCTGACCTGAACTTGTCAGAGTTTGCTGGATCTGGCAGCACTGTACGACGTTGCCTCCTCGAGGGATATGACATGAAAAACATGAGGCAAGACAACTCAATTCTCAAGGTATGATGGTGAATACAGCTCTACAACTCTCCTGTAATGTGTTATCAACGTAACTGACTGTCACTGTAAAAATATAAGTATTATGACTATACTACCCAGTTTTGTCTTTTTTTTTCCATGTAGTTTATGAGATGTGGTTGGAAGGATTGCATGCTCTGAACTCCAAAACATGTCTGAGCCTGCTATGTAATGAAGTGCCTAGACTCTGGGAATGAGTTTTAAATATTCTACTTTGGGCACAACCCAGCAAAATTCCTTTGTACAAGACTTCGTTTCTCATGTGCTTTAAAAATATAGTTGGTGGTCAACATAAAACTGATTATATCTGTTCTTGTCTCGGTTACAGGTTGTCATAACCACACAACTTATGTCTGGGGACCCCTGCTTTAAAAGGTAACAGCTCCTCTTGACTTCATTCAACCATAAAGTCAAACATTAACTTAGATTAAAGCAAAGGAAATGTTTAACCGTCATCTTGCTTTAGTTACAATGAAAGAATGTTGCTCTGGTCCAAACGTTCGCCTCTAACCACAGAGGAAATTGTTTTCATCACATCCTGTTGGTCATCAAGTTGAAAACACTAACTCTGCTTTCATCACAGGCACTAGCTCAGTTTAAAGCAGGGGTTGGCAACCGTTTTTTGACATGAAGCGCGAATTTGAAACATAGGTGTTAATCAAAGCAGTGCAAGCCACATTGATCAGGCCCTTGAGTCCAAAGGTATTTAGATTTTTAGATTTTTTTTATTATAAAAACAGCTTAGGACCTGAGTTTTAAGATACCACATAAAGTTTGTAACTAAAACAGATTTTCATCACCCCAAATAAATAAGAAGAGTTGGAGATCTGATGTCCAAAGCAGATTTAGAGAAGCTCATCCAGCGTTTATCTCCAGCAGACATGACTACTGTACTGCTCCTCTGTCTGGTATTAGACAGCTTCGACTCATCCAGTACGCTGCTGCCACAGTTCTAACAAGAACCAAGAAAACTAAACACATTATTGCTGTTCTGAGATCCTAACACTCTACCTGAAGAACAGACTTTAAATTTCCATCCTCTATCGGGACCAACAGGTGACCAGAATATGGCGTGACGGAGCTCATCCAAGATTGACATATACACATGTTCAGAGTGAAAGCCTCATCAGACATATGACTTTTAGGGAAGGTTGGCCAGTGCACGTGCAAGTTAGAACAACTTTTCCTTTCACGGTGAGACATCAAACTTTGCCGCAGTCTGACGGCGACGCCCTTTGAAAGAAAGTTGCAGTTTTCACTGTCAGTCATCTTCAATGTGTACTAGTTGACCAGGTTTGAGGTGCATCGGCTTATCCCACTAGGAGCATCGATGCATAATACAAAACATGACGTGTTCCCAAAAGGTGACACTACAACTTTTACTGAATATTACAATGTAGACGTGTTCAGGCTCAAACTACAATTATACACATTAATTGTGGACCAGATTAAACAATATATATAGCTGAGCTACAGCCAGTTTCTCTTCTGTGGCAAGTCTTCCAAATGACATCAAACTTTGTGCAAATAGCAATCTTTCTTGATTCAACTCAAGTTTGTTTTCTGTTTTTTTTCTCTCTCTATTCAATTCCTGTTTACAATAATAATTCACAGACTGCTACCTTGGAGATGCTTAGTCATTCATTCCACACTGTTACTCATAGTGTTTGCCCGGTTTACCGCAGGACGCAGTGGAAATGTGACTTTTCTTTCCTTCTTTTCAAACTGATTTTTTTTTTAAAAATAAATATACTTTTTGAAGAGTAATTGGCATATTAGATTAAAGACACATTTTATTTTTTTAGAAGTGGCCTGGCTACATATAAGGCCATGTTTGCACCAAGCAGTTGGTGTGAATTTTATTCATGAGATGTTTTTACTTACCAGAGAATGAACAAATTAAACCTGTTAGTATTGGCTCAAGTCCATTAGGAAGATTAGCTTCCCCTGCTATGTCTTATGAGAAACATATCTGTCTGTTTTTAGAGAAAAAAACAAAAACTGAGCAATACACTTGACTGTAGATCAAGAAAATGTCTTTTACCAGAAGATTAGTGTCTTACGTCAAACCTTGAAACCTGTAACCAACTTAATGTTGTCCTTGTCAATTATTTTAGGTTTTACAAATATTCAGTAATGACCATAAATGGTTCATCTGTGTGCATTTCCTTTCACTTATTTTAAGATCACAAACCTATGTACTCTTTTATTAGAAAGATTTCTCAGTTATAATAGTTGAAATACTTGGAAAAAAAAACCCTGTCCATGATCTATGATGGCAAAAAATAAAACAACACTGAAATAATTGTTCACCAAATGTAATTGAGGTGAATTAGTTGTGCTATTGATTTGAGGTTACATCAGCCTAGCTACATGGCTGTGTTTCTGTAGCAACCCTGCATGTTTAAGCAAACACTGGATCTAGAGAGCATTTTTAACATGCAGTGATTGTGACCATGTTTCTTTCTTTTTTTTTTTCTTTTTTTTTGTAGGCTCTGAATTGGTGACCTTGGATGTCCACGTTGAAATTGTGATAACAGATAGTGGGCACCAGCATTAATATTTTAAGCATTGAGCATAGTGTCAAGGTTACAGCCTCATCTTTTTTCAGAGTCAGCCATCAGCCCTATAAATACATCTCTTGTGTTAAAATTACTCATAGTCTCTGCTGTATAATGAATGTTATGTTTGTGGAGAGAAGTGGAATCCACCTGTAACTGCTTCTTGATATTGTTTTTTTTTTTTTTTCAGTGATCCTTGATGATACTTAACCCTGCTGTACTTTAAATGGCTTCTTCTTTTTTTGTCTCCTTTAGGCCACCGTCTACAGCCACGACTCTGGGAATCCCACAGGTTGAAGCACAATGTCTCCTTGAAGACAGAAAAGGAGGGGACATGTACACACTACACTCTGTCATTGGTTAGCACACATTAATTCCCTGAATTCAATAGTATTTAGCTTTAAGATGGTGTATTTGTTTTTGTTGTTGTTTTTTTTTTAATTATTGGTTATTAACAAATTAAAGATTTTGTGGAAGACAGTAGTGGACTAACAACAAGGTTCCTTTATTATTCAAATGTTGCTAGTGAGATAATTACAACAGTTTTATGTACATATATGATGTACTGCTTTATTTATTAATTAATTTATTCATTCATATATTTATTTTAGAGACACCAAGAAAGACTGCATCAGTCCCAGAGGAGCTGCTGGTATATGGCCACTCCAGAACATCCAGCTATACAAGTCAGTTGTCAAAAATGTCAGGTAAAAACAGTCATCCACATTTATTCCTTTTAAACAAAAATATTATCAAATGACCATTTAATTACAACTATTCTACATGTCTTCTCACAAAGGCCTGTTTTGTCTTGCCCAGCAGGTTATGGTTCAAATCAATCAAGTTTAACAGATCTGAGTCACCAGCGAAGCGCCTCTGGAGGCTCTGCCTCGACAGGCATTGGCAGCATTGAGGGGGACAGGGTTGAGAAGGAGAGCAGGCCCAGTTCCTCTGTGTCTGCAGCCTGCCATCATTCATGTGAAAACCTCTCCAACCCCACCAAGGTTTTAAGGTAATACAAGCCGTTGTTCTGGGACTACGGTATATTTGACTCATACAAGGCTATGCATTTACTTTTTCTCTTAACTTGGCAGTATGTTGAAAAAGTAATAATTTGATTTAAGGACGTTTCATATAACATTCCATTGCTTACACTTGCAAATATAAAAGACCACCTTAAGGTTTAATTTTAGCTTTAAATTTCTGTAGCTTTGTTTTGTTAAAGTTATTCAAAGTGTTAGCATTTATTCCCATTTACAGTTCAATAAAATCTTCTTCACTATCTTGTCTTGAATTAAATCTTATATTCATGACAACTACTGACTACTACGACTAGTAAAGTATTTTTAATTGAAATGAAGTTGAATTGAATTGGTGATATAAGTCACTGCTGTGTAAAGTTTTCTTAAACACCTCCCTGAGGTACACAATAAAGTTAAGGTCTTGACTTTGTGAGCATTATAGTACTTTTCTTATGGGAAATTTTACCTATTTACTTTTTTTCTTACATTTTTCTATAAGGAACTATATGAGGAGTCACTAAATCCTGTTTTTTTCTGTCTATAGACACCCTGTAAAGCAGAATTCAGTGGAGAATCAACTGAAAAGAGTTGATGCCACCAGGGTGGACGCAGATGACATAATAGATAAAATCCTACAGGGTCAGGATTTCAGCCATAGCTTCTTGGACTCCAGCGCTGAGGGTATGTACACTTAATCCTGGTGTGGAAAGTTGCCTAGCGTGTTAGTGACAGAATCAAATTACTTGGAGGTGTTGCAATGCCAGCATGTAATATTTCTAAGTACTCTATTGAAAATCTGTAACTCATTCAGTTGTAGAGCTTGTATAAAATAAATATCAGCTCACCATTTGCAGTGATTATCAGTTTTCTGATTTGTGTGTGAGCATATGAGTATATCTGCATGTGTATTTGTGTATGTTGCTACAGAGGAAGGGCTCAGCTTGTTTATTGGTCCTGGTGGGAGTACAGCCTTGGGAAGTCAACACACGAGGTGGGTGTGATTATGTAACTGGAATGTGGGTGCCACACACTCGACATTTACTGTAAATATGGACTGTAACTATGCTAGAGTATGATTCTGTAAAGAAAAGAAATATCTGCAAATATTTTAGCACATAATATGAATGTAGACTTCTTATTAAGTATCTAACATAACTTTTTAAGGAAAGGCCATTTAATTTCACTTAATTTCAGTTGAAACATAATGTTACTCAAGCAGATAAGACAGCAACCCTCATGTTCTAACATGTAACACTTTGTGGCATTCTCTTTCAGGGTTGTGACTGGAGCTTTTGAGCAGGTGGTGATCAAGCGGTAGGCTTAAGGAGGAATTTGTCTCACACAAGAGAGGCTCTATGTTTTTGGTGCAGGGGCCACAAGAAAGCTGTGGATGTGCTATCAGAACTCATTTTCATCTCACTCCAGAAGCTTTATTTTCCCTCTTATACAATGTATCCACATGAGACTTACACCTTTGGTTGACTGTGACAACCACCTAGTGTTCAACAGGTGGAACTGAAGGCTGCAATATTGAAAAACTGTTCACTGAGGTAACTGGTGTACAGACAGTTCTCTGTATTCTTGTGCTCTGTAAGGACATTGGATTTGTAACTATCCATTCTGTTTTTCCCTTTTACTGACACAAAAACAGAAATGTATTTCACCTTCTATTCATCCACTCCAGCATGACACTGATTTTGATTCACTGTAACTGATAAGCCAAGCTTTCTGTACTGAAGGAATCAATATGTCTAAGTTATAAAAACAAAAATGAGATGTGGTGATTAACTTAACTGGCAAATAATTCAAAGATGTTTGTTTAAGAAAAAAAACTCATTCATTTTATTTGTTTTATTTCATTTTATTTTTGTAAACGGGACATAAGTAGGATTTCATGTTATAGGAGAGTCTCTCCCACCTCCTGTCACTTGTAATATTTAAAGTCAGAAAACTGACAGTAAGTTATAATTCACAGTGGTTGCACTCAAGTGAATTATCCTGTCAAGTAAGCACTTCTAAGCTGTTTGTAAAGTGGGAGGGTATACGTTTGTATGTATTTTGTATGGAAACAACTCTATTTTGGCTTATTTTGTTTTAAATGTGTCAATGTTTAATATAAAATGAGTTAAAAGTATAATTACTGTATAAAAATCATATAAATAATATATTACAAATTAAAAAATAAATATACTAAATATTATGTGGAGCCTCCACTTTTATTTTGAAGTGTTTTCCCAATCGTTTCCTGTCCTCCACCGGAAGCGACGCTACAGCAGCACTCTGCGGCTCGGTTGTGTTGTGTGGCGGCGGGAAGTTGTTATCAGCGTATTGAACACAATTCAGCGGACACTAAGCGGGCAAAATTCCTGGCGATCGATAATTAACTACTCATTATTGATGGCTCTGTAGCTGGAAACACACAAACGGTAAAAAATAAGATAAATAAAGCTTGGCGGGATCGAGCTAACATGGCTAGCGTCGGAAACCAACTGCCAACACAGGCCGTCAGCAAGCCTGCATCAGGAAAACATGGAAACGTACTGCCCCTATGGGGCAACGAAAAGACTATGAACCTCAACCCAATGATTCTTACCAACGTGCTGTCTTCGCCGTATTTCAAAGTCCAGCTGTACGAGCTAAAGACCTACCACGAAGTTGTGGACGAAATCTATTTCAAGGTAACGCTAATGCTAACCCGCATGCTAGTTAGATAACAGCGTCCAGTCGGTGTTTTTTATTGTAGCACTGAGCAGTCATTTATCAGTCGATAAAAATCAGTAAGGATGAAACTGGTACGGGATTTACGTTAAGGAATAGGGGAGATTGGGTAATTTAGTATGATTGTACTTGCATAAAAATATCAGCGAGCCAGATAACTTCTAATTAACGTTAGTTTTACGACACAGCCAGTGTTGCCAAGTCTCGCGAGAAAACAAGTAACCATAGCGTTACAAACAAGTCCAAATTAAACCCAATATTGTCATGGGCGATAATTTAACATTAACACGATACCAACATATTAAAATCAAAATATCGAATAATGATTGTCTTGTTTTTAGAAAAGAATAATAAGTCGCAATAAAACTCTCTCTCTCTCTCTCTCTATATATATATATGTGTGTGTGTGTGGATATATATCCTAACACAGTCTTCCCACACTCATTTGTTAATTTCCATAGTTCAAAAGTTGATCCAGAGTAATATATTCTCACAGTGGAATTACAGTAATGACCTGACCTACCGCTTAACACAGAGGAGGTGAAAGCAATTTTGCACTTCGCCTACAGTGACTGTGAATCTCATTTGAACAGTCCTGTACGCTTTACTTTTTATTCTGCGGTCCGTTTATAAGAGGCACAAAGGGATTGTTGGATGTCACTGCAATGTATTGTTTTCTCTGTTTATTTATTTCACCTATTCATGAAAATAAATAAATAAATAAATAAACATTAGACATCTGAGACATCTTGGAAGTAGCTCAGACATTTACAGACATGCCTGCAAAAAATAATATGGAACAGTTCATAAGATGACACTTGGGGCATCTTTAACTTCAGTAGTGTGATGTCTTTTTGACCGGAGTAGAAGATGTGAGTGGAGGAGAGTTACGAGATCAAACCCTTGAGTTTTCATTTGATCACTCACAACTGGACATGCTTTGGCAAAAGTAATGGCATCCATTTTAATACTACATCTGTGAATCCCTTACAAGTTTACAAACTTTCAGTTTTACTCGCATGCATCTTTTACTTTTTCATGACACATTTGTTTCCAGTCAGAGCTGACATTTTTCTCATTTTTTAAATTTTATTTTCGGAAAAGAAGAGCCAAACTGACAAGAACTGGCTGAAGAACCAAGAAGTATTCAATATCAAATCAGATCTGAAAGAATACAGACAGTACAATAGTGTGCAAAATGTTTTTAGGCACTTCAGTTGGTTTTAGACAAATCCATTTCATTCTGCAGCATGATAACAACCCCAAAGATACAGCCAAAGTCACAAAGAACTATCTTCATTGGAAAAAAAAAGAAAAATGAACAAGGACTTCTTCAACAGATGGCATAGCTCCCACTGCGCAAAAATCTCAACATCATCGAGTCAGTTTGAAATCACATGAGGAGACAGCTGCCAATGACACAGACTAAATCCACAGCAGAATTGTGAGACTGATAGAGATTGAGTGAGAGATTTGTAGCTTGACCTTCCTGCCAAGTAAAACGTGACGCTGTTTTAAGTGGTGGTTACGCCAAGTATTATTATTTAGGCTTACTTGTGTTTGTATGAAGTTATTCAACACTATATTGAATTACATTGTACTACACTACATGACAGGGCTATAAAATAGTGTTTTGAATTCACATGGTGTTTTTCTCCACTAAAGCTGATGCATTGCCACTATTATTACACTTTTACTTAACATCATTGTAGACTGTGTGACAATGAAAGAGAAGCCTGTTTCACTTCAACAGCATTGATGAGAAATTTTACAATAAAGGTCTCTATTCATCAAATAGAGACAGAAAGATAAGCTACAACAAACGCTCTCCTTTTGGGAAAAGAAAAAAAAAAAGCTGAATGTACCATGAACAAATACAATTGCATACTAGGATGTTTGATCGATGTATACACAAGAGAACTGAACTTTGCAGTGCTGGAGGTCGCAGTAATTTGTATAGTAGATTATCAAATCATGAGTAAACTTTTTCATTTGTTATTAAAAAAAAGAAAATCCAACGTTGTTCAAGTTCTATTTGGCTTGCTTCAATGTGCACAGATAAAATAAATAAATAAATAAATCTACATTTCAATTTACAGTAGAATTTCGCATGGATTTCCTTGCACATTTATGTTTCTATTACACTTTGTCCAGAAATAATCCAGTCAGGTTGCAGTTAAAATGTGATTTGATGTTTCTGCGCTGTCTGCATGTGGCCCACATGCAGGACCTGTGTAGTTTTTGGTGGTTAAGCTTGATGTTGCTTTGTTTGTGTTGCTCTGTAATTACACCTCCAAAGGCTAGATGAAGCAAAATGCATAACCAGCCATCCTAATTCTTTACCTCTTTGATTCAAACAACTATTCTGGATAAAAATTTGATTTCCATGGGACAATACCAGCAGGCACAAACAAAAAAAATGCCTCTGAATGCTGTTGGACAGGAAAAAATTGTGCAGAAAAACTTCTTCCAAGATGTTTTTACCATTTCTGCAGCAGTCTTGGTTGCTTTGAATAGTGGCTCTTGGCTGCTGCTGTATGTGTTACTGCATAAAGCCTGCACCCACTGCATTGCAATTACTTTGGTATGTTCTATATTGGTGGAAATGGCTGTAAATGAGAGGGTCTCCAGAGCCAATTTACAAGAGAGACTTTTTGCAATGTGAAAGGTTACGGCGAGCCAGAGCGGTAACGTTCATTGCTCAGCTTCCTTTTGTTTGTTTCCTTCATGTACCTTCAGGTATGTACCATCGCAACAGAGCAAATGGAACAGATCTTATGTGAGTGTTAAGAATGTGTTAAAAAATTTTAAAAAAGTGTTTCAGAGGAACAGGTGGGTAATTTATTAAAAACACTCAATTTATTTTTAAAACCTAAAGTGTCACCTTTCTTAAATAGGACAGCTTTTTCTACTGGCATCGAGCTGGCTAATTATTGGTGAAAGTAGTTGTTATGGAGCATGTTTACAGAAATCCCAGTCAGAGGAAAAGCAATGCACTTCTTTGCTCTTATGTAAACAACTGAAGAACAACAGATGGTTCAGAATCCACAGGTCATGTTGTCATATCACATGGACTTATGATGCAGACATATGCTGCAGCCCTGCAGAGCTTACGAGTCATGTTGTCTGCTGCTGAAAACTAAATGTTAGTCTTGTAATGACGGCGTTCACCACATGACCACGTGAACACTAACTTCAACCACACACAAAGCTTGCTAAGATACTAAACCCTGCTACGGTACCAAATGTGGTTTTAGGATAATTGAAATTTGACTTGTGTTGAGTCATAATTCTAAAATAAATAAATAAATAAATGGACCTTTATATTCTAAAACTTTTTCTTTAACTGACCAATAATGACTGATATGAATATTCTGGGTGCTTAATTATGATTTGCTGGTGGTCTTTACAAGTTGTTATAGGGTACATATTTACAATTAAACACTACTTAAGTTCTCTGTCTGCAGTACAGAAGAAGTTGTTAGTGATTCTGAAAACCAGTAAGCATCTGCCTAAAGTCCTACTGAATGTCTACCGCTCAGGATTTAATCGTAATCTACAAATATCCTCAATCCCTTTCCCAAGATCATTCTGTAATCTGGAAAAGAAGGACAAAAAAGTCTGCTTTAAAATGAATTCAATGATAATCCCACCATATTGTGTTGTATTGGATTACACTCTAGCTTTAGATATTTAGCAAAATACTGAATGTAACCCCTCCCACAACTATACCCTTTAAAAACAAACATAGTCCAAAAGCTCAAGGACACGCATCACAATAATCTTAGCACCAAACCAGAATACACCCGACCTTAAGAAACAACCATGGTATTTTATTATTAATATTAATATCAATTACTTTGTGACAGCTTTTTAGCTTAGCTTTACATGTTTTACTCTGCTTGAAAGGTCAATATTCTTTTAAAATGTAACACGCAATTTTGACTACCACTAAATTTGCTTTAGAGTACAGATTTTAATGGCTAAATAAATAGATAAATGGATGAATGAATAATATA
>JBAMYA010000009.1:10055160-10090457 GCA_037176975.1 Arrhamphus sclerolepis
GATCTCAACACTCAAATACTGGAAGCTCTCAAGCAAAGAACAGGTGATTTATTGTAATTGAGTGTAAATAATTCAAAAGAGTGCAATTATTATTTATTTCTCCATTATATAGTGAAATGTGAGAGTGCACATGGAGCCCAGCTTTAATGGGAAAAAGCCTTGAAACTCACAGTTGCCGCAGTACGGCCCCACACATAGCTCATACACTATAAACTGGATCAGGGATGCAAAGCTACAGACATGAGAAAAAGGTCTCTAGCAGAGTTAATAAAAGGGGAGTCAGGAAACACACACTTCACCCCCCACCCCCATCCCCCACCCCATCCCAATCTGCTAATTAATTTTCACTAATAAATGCAGTCTTGGGAAATTAGATGATTTGAACTGAATAAATAGCAAAGTGTAGACTATTTCAGAACAGCATTATGCCACTTCATTTAAAGGTAAGTTTATAGAGTGGCTGTTAGATTTTTACACACATACACATCATCATCATCATCGTCACTAACCATTAGGGACACAGAGGCAAACCTTTTTTTTTTCCCTGCCACCTATAGTGTGAAATGTTGTCCACCAACTTTAAAACCACATGGAGAGACAAGTTTGCCATAAATGACTAATTATGGTCTCAGCAACAGTTGGATGGCTTGAGCCATTGTGGTGTTTCCTAACACCAGAGGCGCTGATAATGAGGAAAAAATTAATAAGACTCAGAACCACAGCAGCCTACAGAAGTAATGGTCCTCTTGTGATTGAGAAAAATGACAGAGATTGAGAGAGAGACGGTTAATGAGCTGCAGCATGCACGTGTGTTTACATGTGTCTTTGTGGGTTTGCTTTTGTGAGTGTAAAAGACATTGACCAAATACTAAATAAATAAATAACAAGTGAGTAATGAGGAGGGGGTGGGTGTTAATTGAGTATGATCACACCTTCAACACGTTTCTTCATGACAAACAGGCAGAAACGTCCTCCCTGATGTCCACACATGCAAAACATCACCAGGGCCTTCCTATGTGTCATATTTGGGTTTTCCCACAACTTGGTTCACACACTGCTGAGAAATACGCATCTCAGCCTACATCACTGAAAAGCATCCATTCTGATAGTTTGAGATAGGGGCAATAAAATTAGGCTAACATATGGATTATGTGTAAAACATTATTAAACATAAAAGAGTGGTAGAGAGTGAATTAAGGAGAGCAGTAATTATGACAAGTATTGTTAATGTAAGGTTTTTTCTTCATTCTAGTTAGTCTTTCAAGTCATACCTCATATCTTATTTTAACATCTTTGTGGTATGTGTGTTAGGCAATGCAGCCTCAGGGAGCTCACAAGCCAGGGTTGTGTCAGGGGGGGCATCAGATGTAAAAACCTATGCTAAACTAAACATGTAACATCACAAGATCCAAAACTCATACCAGATCAGTCAACACCTGGATTAATGACGACCGCCATTGGTGCTGTTGACTCACAGGGCACAGATGGAAACTGGACAACTGTTGGTCGAAGAAGGAGAGGAGGAAATAGAGGTGGTTGAGAGTTGGTTGATGTGATGCAGAGGAGGAAGGTGGAAAGGTAGAAAGGCCAGAAGCTTAGGGCCAGGGTTCAAGTTGTTCTATCTGTAAATAAGAAGAGAAGTTGGAGTAGGAGTTATCTTGGAAGAGGAACTGGTTAGGAATGTTCTGGAGGTGAAAAGAGTTTCAGATAGAGTGAGTCTGAAGCTAGAACTGTTGAAGGTGAGAGTGTAGCCAGCAGCATAGGATGGAGGAAAAACATGCTGGTGCTGATTTTCAAGAACAAGGGAGATGTAAATGGTTGTAGCAACTACAGAGGAATAAAGGTGATGAGCCATACAATGAAATTATGGGAAAGAGTAGTGGAAGCTTGACTAAGGGCAGAAGTGAATATTTGTGAACAGCAGTATGGTTTTATGTTAAAAAAAAAAAGTACTACAGATGTGATATTTGCTTTGAGGATGTTGATCGAGAAGATCAGAGGTAGCTGCATTGTGCCTCTGTAGACCTTGAGAAACCAGATGACAAGGTACTGATAGATAAGCTATGGTATTGTATGAGGAAGTCTGGAATAGCAGAGAAGTATGTTAGTATGGTGAAGGACATATGGGAGTTTTAGAATGGTGGTGAGGTGTGCTGTAGGTGTGACAGAAGAGTTCAAGGTGGAGGTAGGGCTGTATCAAAGCTCAGCTCTGAGCCCCTTCTTGTTTGATGTGGTGATGGACATGTTGACAGATGAGGTTAGACAGGAATCTCCATAGACTGTGATGTTTGTAGATGACAATGACGTCTAGAAAGGTGAAGGTAGGTCCTGGAAAGGAAAATAATAAAATGATGTTCAGTAAGACAAAATACATGTATGAATGAGAGGAACCTAAGTGGAATGGTGAAGCTACGAGGAACAGGGATAAGGAAGGTGGAGAATTTTAAGTACTTAGGGTCAGCAGTCCAGAGGAGTAGTGAGTTTTGTAAAGAGATGAAGCATGTGCAAGCAGGTTAGAATGGGTGGAGAAAAGTATATGGTGTGATGCGTGATAAAAGGGTATCTGTAAGAATCAAAGCAAAGGTGAACAAGATGGTGGTGAGACCTGCAGGAGGCAGAGTTGGAGGTAGTACAGGTAAAAATGTTGAGGTTCTCTTTGGGAGTAACTAGGATAGTTAGGATCAGGAATGAGTAAATTATAGGTAGGCATCGATGTTTTGGAGAAAAAGTCAGAGACCAGACTGAGATGGTCTGAACATGTACAGAGGAGGGATAGTGGATATAATGATAGAAGGACAATAATGCTAGACAGGAGGCCTAGAGGAAGACCAATGAGGAGGAAGAAGCAGAAAGAGAAGGTGGGATTTGTGTTTGTCCTGATGAGGGCTGTCTGTTGCTGACCAGCTTTGATGAAGTCCACAGGCTTCATCAGTGTCACTGCTGGGATATGCTGTCAACTAGTGAACACACTCTGAACAGTGCAATACATAGACTCACATCCAGCACAAACGCAAAGGCTTGACACAAATGCAACAAGTCCTCGAAAACATGACAAGAGTATATACTAGAAAATAGATGTAATCATTTATCCAATTCTGCTTCTGTAACGAGTCTTAATAAAGTTAAGTATAGACATATTACTCAGCTTCGCAGCAATCTGTCTTTGCAGTGAAATACCTTCTGGATTAGTTCATTAACCGGCTCATGTGGGCAAATTTTGAAATGCGTTTCAAATCTTTTAAAATAAGGAAGTATACATAGTTTGTCTCTGCCTTTAGCCAGTTTTGTGGTCAGTAGCTGACGATGTTTCACAAATGTACAAGATCACAAGTTCAGAACGAATACTAAGAAAAAACGAGTGGTTTCTGCACCTGGGCAATGGCCAGTGCACAGTTTGAAGTGGTTATTTCCAGCGAGTAGAAAAAAATTAACTGAGTGCACACTGTTTTTCATGTAATACATCTGGGATGTTCTGGCTGTGTCTGTGACATAAATGTTGATAAAAGTAAACAAACTTGAAAAAAAAAATTAAGAACAAAAGTTTTCCACTTCCTTACTTTTCATTTTATTTTTATTTTTCGGAAACACTTTTGATTGCATTATCAGGGTTTTTTTTTCCAAATTCTTTGAATTTCTGCACAAATTCTTTTTTGCCACTTAATCAACGGACTATTATCAGCCAAACTAAATTAAATACAAGTTAAATCAAACATTTATGAAGTCATTTGACTTTTATAATATGATGTCTCTTGCAATTGTCACCTCTTTTTTTCTACAGAATAATTGGCAGATTATGATGTTGGGTCTCAGGATTTATCTTTTTTTTCTTCTTCTTATTTTTTTTTTACCTTTACAGTGACTGTTTTTGTCCTGTTGATGAACATTTATGCTGCTGGTTTTGCAGCAAGTACAGCATAGTGTAAGTTTCAATTTTAAGTGTAATCATGTAATTTTTCATACAAAATCCTTTCCAAACAGTAGCTGAAAGCTAAAGGGAACAAAATGAAAAAAAAAAGATTTTAATAAGAAGCAGTTTAAAAGACAGACTGCAAGCAGAGCTGCAGAAGTAAAAAGAAGAGCAAATGCAGCAGTTGTTGACAGCAGATGGTGTAATCCAGGATATATGTGAAGGAGCATCTCTGCACCCTTAATGTTGAACTTTTGGCTGTGAGTTAGTTCACCTGTGTTACCTCCTATTTATTAATTTATGTAGTTGTTCATTTCTTTGTTTAATTAAATGTAGTAATTTTCCTCAGTTGTATAAAAAATAACTTTCTTTCTGTGAATTACTGAAATATCTTTCTGTTCAGTTTAATTATATATTGCTTATCCACCCAACCACATGGTCCTTGTGGATCTGGATTAAAACTGAGTTATTTGGTACAGAGTTGTCATGGGCTTAAAATGGGCAAACGGCCTGGGTCCTGTTTTGTTTCAGTATAAAGGAACCTAAATGGGAAGTCCATGGGCCAAATATATGGGGTCCATAAGAGCTATAAGTGAGGGTCACCAGTTGTTGAAACTGAGGTATGAAAGATAAACCCATTTAGGACCAATGTTTGTGGCCCACTTCTAACCCATAGGCCCAAATATAAATTCTGATCCTTTGGAAGACAGCTTCTATATTATCATGGTTGTATTGTTATAGCGGATGCAACGAGACCCACTTCAACGTATCCTTGGAACAAAGTGCTGTGAATTACAGTTTCATCGTTGTGACAGAGAAAAATACCCTGATTCATTCCTTTGTGCTACTGCCGGCTGTTGCTTTTAGCATGCATGTTTCACTGCTGAATAATTAACATCCGTCAGGACCTGTTCATATTACAGAATGAAGGAACTTCTTCTGTTCTTTATATCTTTCCATTTCTTACAGTGAGCACAAACTGAAGACTTATAAAAGCCCCACCTTGATGTTAGCTGTGTTTTATACGGTCTCTTGTCTTAAATGTTAATGAAATGCTTGGTCTTTATAGAGTTTAAAGAAATCACAGTTGTGCAGTATGTTTCTGTCAGCCTCCCACACAGTGTACGCTTGGCAGCATATGCCAATTTAATGTCTCATTCACTACATGATGCTTTTTCTACATCTATTTAACACCACACCTGTTAACACAGACAGTCCAAGTGTGTCCGCAGGTTTTCTTTCCACTGAAAAGGAAGCCAGTTGCAGAGGCGGATGCTCATTGCAGTTAAAGTATATTACTCTACGCAGAGCTCTATGCATCCACAGCCTCCCTCTCCCTCTCTCTCTTTTTCTCTGTTACTCTCCCTCCCTCTCTCTCTCTCTCTCTCCCTCTCTCTCTCTCTCTCTCTCTCTCTATATATATATATATGTGTGTGTGTATTACCATTTTTTTCATTGTCAAAGCTCAACCACACTCACCTGCCAGAAAAAAAAACAACGTACACTAGTGACAAAAAAGTCGGGAATATTAGGCTTGCGGATGCAAAGTTATAAGTCACTCAAAATGCACTATATCCTTTTATAAGTTAACTCAATTTGACCCTCTAAATGTTTGAATGCACATATGTTAGTATTTCAACACTTATTGCATAATATGCTGTTCTATAATAAGACGATGAATGGTAAAAAAAAATTGCAAGTTCTGGTTCAATAACAATTTGTATTTTAGTAGTCCAGTACCTGGCCATTCATTGCGAGATTCTCTGAGGGAAGTTGCCACTAAGCTCTGTGTGACAGTGTAGTTGGCAGGTTGCAACAGAGAGAATGGAGGAGTCACAAAAGGCGTAGAAGTAGATGTCCTTTTGCCACTCATATCATGCTGATGGGCGCTTCATTGTGAACAGTTCCCTGTCATTTTTTATGGTATAATTAGTAATTTGCAATGAAAAGAAAAATTTACCATTGGATGCTTTTACTTAATTAAATGCCCTACTTTTATGATATAGTATCACTGTCCCATGAAGTTTTAACATTTGCTGTGTATTTTACCCAGAAGTCAAATATTAAGTTTTTGTGAGTAGTTTAAGAAAAAAGAACTGGGCAGAAGGTTGCGAATTAGAGCTGATACATAGTAATATGTTCAAAACTACGTAAGCTAATGCAGTATGCTATGTTTTTAGCAAGTCATAGCTCATATTTAACCTTTACAAGACGCTAAACCCTCATTCTAATCTCCTCTGCCTCAGCCCCAGGTCATTGTGACCTCTGCCTTTAATGCCTAGCAAGGGTTAAGAGACCTTACAGGTTAACAGGTGTGCTATATTTACATGTTGGTGCTTTTTTGAAAATATCAGTTTGTGCCAACCTGTTACATTTTTAAATACGAGGGTGTTTAAAAATAAAATGAAGCTATACAGTACAACATACTGTGAAAGCATTCTGAGTGAAAGCAAAAGACAGAAAAGACATGGTCTGTGACTGCAAACAGCCATAGGCAGGAAAACTTGAAAATAATGCAAGGTTGAATTATTGTAGTAGTAGTAAAAATATTGCATCTTGGTCTTCAAAAATGAAATAAGATATCTTAGATTGATGAAATGCTAATTTTAGAACAACACAATATCTGATATAGAAGGGAAAAAAAGCTCCTTGCTGTCTAAGCAGTAATAACAGAGAATCTTAACATGCAGATGGCTCAGGGAAATGGATCTCTTAACAACTGATCCACATGGAGAGTTATGAGAGGGAGTTACAGTGCTGATTCATGAGAGACTTCAGCAAAGAGTTAGTCAGAGAGTCAGTTAATTTGGGCATATTTATGAAAAAATATGTTATCTGTTTCTGTTACGCAACCATATAAATGAACCCAAAAAGCACAGTCCACAGCCACCAATTATTTCAAGTAACTTTAAAGAAAAAAAAAGCCCAAAGATATAAGCAGAATTGGCAACCATGATAGAACTAGTGAATGCCTTGTCCACAGAACAAAATGTGCTAAAGGGATGTGTAAAAAAGAAATTGTGCACATTGACTGGTCAATAATTACGTGTAAACTTGACTAATGTGGTTCTCCATGTGTCTGCAGGTGACTCATGTCGAGCCCTGGGAAAAAGGAAGCAGAAAGACTGCAGGCCAGACTGGAATGTGCGGAGGGGTAAGTGAGAAGTACGTGCTTTTTATTTTCCCCATATTTCACCCCCTCTAAATTTCCCGTATTAATAAAGAAACGTATTTCAAAGCAGAATATTGACACTGCTTGATATCGTTTGCAGTTAATAGTCATGTAAAATCATGCTCATTTTGAAGGCCAGTAGTCAATCTTTAAAAGATCTGATGTAAATAATTTGCAATGAGTTTGCAATGAATATGTACTATTTATCCTTGTTAGGTACGTGGAGTTGGGACTGGTGGAATTGTATCTACTGCTTTCTGTCTTCTTTACAAACTGTTTACGCTCAAGCTAACTCGCAAACAACTGATGGGTTTAATCACGCACACAGACTCTCCATACATCAGAGCACTTGGATTCATGTACATAAGGTATGAATTTTTGCATGAGATGGCTACATTTTTATTATTGAGTTGTTGGTTTTTTTGTTTTGTTTTTTTTAAAGTTGTTGTTTGTTTTTCCTGCTCAGACACTTAAAAAGAAAATCTAAACTATTTGACATTGCCCAGAAGTTCTCTAGATGTAGACTGGATAATTCCTCAGACTTTACATCATTTGACACAAAATTCTGTTATTACATTGGAAGGCAATACTGCTTTACGTGCATGCTATTATGCCTCATTTATGGTTTCCACGGGCTCTGTTCAGCAATGTCTCCATTACTGAGAACACGTCTCACTCAGTTTGTGTCTTCAGTTAATGCACTGAATTGTAATGCATCTCTGCAGCAGATTCTGGAAAGCTTTTACACCACTATATTGACCTCAAATGTGTTAACTTCCATTCATGGGACTTTTTACTGTATTGTTTACAGATATACTCAGCCCCCGACAGATTTATTGGAATGGTACGATGGCTTCCTGGATGATGAGGAGGTATGTCACCTCGGGTAATAATTTACATTTTATTTCCTCTCTTTATGAAATGCTCAAACACCAAACTTTTAAAGATGTCCGTCTACCCCCTTGTGATGCTCATAGCTGATTTTTCACCTTTGCCTTCATTTGGCTTAATTGTCCCCCAATTTTTGTCCTCTAAGCCTGAGTAGCTAGGTTACTTGCTCACTGCTCTGCTGCTGTTTTTTCTCAGGGTAAGTACCATATATAATACTGAGTAAATCTTTTAGTCAATGTTATGATAAGGCATGCCTTTCTTTCTCTCTCTAATTTGAGATAAAATAAAACTCACATGGACGCACGACATTTATAAAGCACACAACGATTTTTGCATAAGTTTGTATTTTATTTCCCATGTATTGGTAGTAATTTCATTTAATCCTAAACTGTGAAGTCAGGCCTCCTTTGATGTTCTGTCAAATTACATTTGCAATCCTGCCCAACTGGTTAATTCCCCTGTTTTTTTCTTTAGATGCCCATTGTGCAGCAGGTGAATTGGATATTGTATCTCAGCACTGTTGGTTTGCGTGAGTGCAAAGCAGCCATTCTCTACCATATAAAGTTAATATCTGTTCAGCTGGAGGGCACTTATTCACCGGTTTTGATCTGTGCTTACACTGTGGGCAGTTTTTGACCTGTGTATTAAGACTTGGAGACTAAATGAAGGAACAAATGCTTCACTTGCTTTATTTCTACAAAACAATGATGGGAAACCTTCCCTTTACTTAATTTCTAATTTTAAAAGTAAATGCAACCATCTTTTGAAACTGCTGATTTAAAGAGATTATATCAATGAAGGGAACTTGTTCTTTTAAGTGTAATATCCTTTCTTTGATTGTTATTGAAGCTCATGCTGTAAATACAGATTCCAGGAACTGCCAGACAGGTTAGATCAGGGAGACAGGTTTTACATTCATTATTCTCTTTCCTCTGTTAATAATTATAAGACTTATTTGGTTGAGATGAGAGATTAAGCTAGATGAACAGAGGTGAAGGTTCAGTACTTGGTCATCACAAATTACTTTTTATGTGAGGCAAAAGTGAAAAGCAGTGTCATTTACTCCGGTCCTATTAATGCGTATTAATTTTCTCCCCCATCGTTTGATTCTAGGAGCTTGATGTGAAAGCCGGTGGAGGCTGTGTGATGACCATTGGGGAGATGCTGCGCTCCTTCCTAACCAAACTGGAATGGTTCTCCACTCTGTTTCCCCGGATCCCAGTGCCTGTACAAAAGATAATTGACCAACAAATGAAGGCAAGGCCTCGTAAAGTAGCTCAGAAGGAGACGCAGGAGGAGGATGCTACCTTCACTGAGGCAGGAAGACAAGGAGAGCGACGCCGCTCTAGGTAATTCAGTGTTATTTTTTTCTTTTGAAAATGTCACTCAGAAAGTACAATCTCAGTTAAATCCAATACCTGGTTTTGTTAAACACAAAAAAGAAGTGACCAGATTTAAATGAACTGGGTTCCACTCCTGCCCTGATGCACTTTTCAGTGAGGTTTCTTGAAGTGACTGAGGATGTGTTGTTTCATGTGATTAGACATCTTCGTGCTTGTTTGGTCTTCATATTTTGTTGTTGGACACAAACCTTGAATGTTGGAGTTGAAGTTCAACACCATAGTCGCTTTCTGTTGAGCCCTGCTGTTTGTGGCACTTCTTTTATAATGGAAATGAGGTGGAATTTAGAGGTTTTCCTGGCACAGTGATTATCAAATGAATTCACTGATAGCACAATATATCCAGCTTTACAGCAAGTAAGTTGGTAAGTTTTTTTGCTCAGTATATAGTAGTGAAAAGGAATATAAAAAAAAAATCAAGTTCTTAAAGTTACTATAATTACCATGTTTTGAGTTCTTACATCTCAAAGTGATTTAACAGTTTTAAAGATTTAGAACTAAGCATGCTATATTGCCGTCATGTTCTGCCATTCTGTTACAGCTTTTCAAAGGCAATAGTTGCCACTCTTTGATTCACCTCACCAGGACATCGTCTGGCCCACACTAGGGAACCCATGGTGACTTATCCTGCTGAGTTTACGTTTCTGATTTAGCCTCTTTACAGGTGCTTAACCATTCCTCGACTGACATCTCAGCTTAGTGATACATGCCCAACTACGTTACTAAGCACTCTCTGTCTCAAGATGAGAGAAGGATAAGCACATAAATCAAAAATACATCCTTGGTTTAAGTTATTGTGTTTGTATTCACCATTATTGTAGTTCAAAAAGATTCCTCTGTGCATAATTCAAACCTTGCTCAAGAGCAATCTGTTATGATTGTGTTTCACCCCAGGCATGCCAGTCAATCACATAGTCCTATTTTACCTTCTGGAACTCATTTAAAACGTCCAGACTTTGTCATGTCATCCATACGCTTTTCAGAAAGTTCTCAGAGGAAAAGGAAAGAGATGGTATTGCATGATAGCCTCGTTATCTGACCTCAGCCCCGTAGAATCTGTTGATGAGCTTGAGCAAATGGTTTGAACCAGGCAGCCAGTAATTGCACATCTCCTCTGGGAATGTCTTCAAACTGTTCAGGGGTGAGATTTTCACAGAGCTACGTTGAAAACTTATTGCCAGGATGGTCACAGTTCACAGAGCTGTATTGAGTTCCAGAGGTAGCTATGTTGAACATGCAAGGATCTAACATCAGTAACATGGAATTTAATGTTATGTTTTTGTTTTTCCAACTCAATAAAATATACTTATTTCAAAGCTGAGCTGCAAAGCTTGAATACGTTTGGACAGATTCCTACGTTGGGAGGGAACTGCATGTTGATTTGTCTTATGTGATGTTTTATTTCTGCTCAGCTAAATAAAGTGTATTGCTGTTGCTAGATCACCCAGACGGACGCCGAGTCCCAGACGGTCGCCCAAAAGATCGCGGAGCAGAAGCCACCACCATGAGAAGGATCACCACGGCCCCAGCTTTGACCGCGAGCTGGAGAGAGAGCGTGACCGGCAGAGGAAGGAGAGGGAGGGCAGAGATAGAGACAGGGACAGAGGGGACAGGGAAAGGCGACGATCCCGCAGTGCAGACAGGGAAAGACGGCGATCCCGTAGCGCAGACAGAAACCAGGACCGACGAGAACGCAAAAGAAGTCGCAGTGGCAGCCGGGACCGAAGGGCCGAACGCAGGGAGAAAGAAAGAGATGGAGGGGATGACAGGACCAGAAAGAAGGATCGGGACCACCATAAAGACAGAGGCACAGAGAGAGAAAGGTCCAGGGATAAGAAGGGCAAGGGAGAGACTGATGAAAGAAGGCATAAAGACGACAGGGACAGGCATAGGGAAGACAAGAAGACCAAGAGGTCGAGCAGGAGCAGGAGCCGAGACAGGAAGCATAGAAGTGGGGGAGAGGAGAAGAGCAGGAAAAGAGAGAGCAGCCACAGCAGAGATAGGGACAGGGAACGAGATGGAGAACAGCGGTCTCACAAGCGTAGTCGTAGCAAAGAGAAGAGCCATCATCAGCGAGAAACCAGTAACGACCATAGTAAACACAGCGAACGCAGGAGGAGTCGGAGCACCGAGTAAATGTTGCAATATTACTTCTACTCCTATATTTTTTTCTTCCCTGTCCAGTTGTCTGGTCAACCATTTGTTCTGGAGAGGATTGTAAGCACATTGGACACCTGGAGTTGTCATTGGCCAATGTAAAGTTGCTTTTTTTTCTCTCTCTCTCTTTTTTTTGTTTTTGTTTTTCTTCCTGGCGTTTTGCTCCCTGTTAGAGCACCATTAGTCCTCACTTGAAATCTGTAAAATTGCAAATGGCATTTTAATTTTCTACGGTTCTTTTTCCTGCCCAAAGAAGATATCAGTTTGTACATACTGTCTGAAGATTATCTACACACTATTAATGGGCAGAGTTTGATGCAAAAGGCTCAGCTCCACACTGACATCTATGTAAATGTATAAAAAAAAAAGTAATTAATTTTTTATTGGCCTGTACAAAAGCAAAACGTGCCCAAGATTCGACCAATGATTAAATGCGTGAGATGTGGCTCAGCCAGTGCTATACAGTTCTCCCTGTGATCATGTGTAGACAATCTGGAAATATTTTAATCCTTTGAAGGGCAGTCTGCAAAGGATAATTTTTACCACACACTTGATCCCTGCTTGTGTTGTGTTTGAATTATTGTTCTCTTGCATTTTATTTTCTAATAAAACACTTTTACAAATGACTCGTTGTTTAAGATAAATGTACAGGTGAAAAAAAAAACATTTATTAAATGTATAAAGGATAAGACCAAATAGAATCTTTTTTTTAATTACAATGTAGTATGAAAAAAAAATTAAATTAAACAGATTTAGTTGTTCGTGATATATATTACCTGTAGAAAAGTTCATTTGTAATTTACAACAGTGAATATAAAAAGTTAGGAACAAAGTCCCACAAAACTAATTAGTAACCACAACCAAGAGCAGATAAGACAGGTTTTGACGCATGCATATGAAAAAAATGAATTGATGACGTGGGCTTTTGTTTTGAAGGCACCTGTAACATGACCCATATTCTCCTCAGCTGAACGAACCAACAACATGGTGAACCAGCATGAAAATAACTGCCGCTCAAATAAGTTGCGTGCTCTTTCAAACCTGGAGATGTTTTGTACAATCACACCAGAATTAAAAGTTCAAAAGTGCTGCCACTTGTCCCACTATCCATTTCCGTAAGTGGGTGCTCAGGCTGGTAGATGTGTCCACAGAGATGTATCCCCACCCCCCCATCTACTCTGAAAGTGCTGGACCTGTGTGCACACACACAGGCTCTGACTCTGGTCCAGTCCCTGCTGCATGAACGGCCAGCACAGAAAGACAGTAGGTGGAGTTCAGGTCCAGATCAGTGAGAATGATGCTCTCTCCGTACACCGTCAGTTCCTGGCTCTCTTCAGGGCTGCTTTGTTTCCTGATCAACAGGGTGTAATGGGAAGCACTCTCAACTAAAGACCACTCAAGGAAAATAACTGCCGGCGAGGGTTGTGTGAGATCCAGTAGAGGAGCTGGGAGGCTTCCTGGTGGAGGATGAGACAAAAGAGTTATGAGAAAGGTTTTGGATGGCTTGATTTCCCCATGAAAAATAAATTCAGACCTGTGTGAAACTGTATAGCTTTGAAATCCAAGACAACAGAGCACTTGAAACTTTCAAGATTAATGATCCAAAAATTATAATTTTGTATGACACTTATAAAAAAAAAAGATCAAACTTACCATCCAATGACATTTTGTCACTCAGATCTCTTCTGCGTCTTTGTGTTACCACTAAAGAGAAAAATGGGCATATCAGTGGGTTGTTGCTTTTTTTTTTTTTTTTTTTTAAATCATTTCTAATATCTTTCCTCATAAAGTTTCAGTTCCTACCTTTTATGACATCTTCTGACTGACTTTCTCCTGCTGCATTGCTCGCTGTGATCACCAGCATGTTGGAATCAATGTTAGACAGAGAGCAGGACAGCATGGTGGTGTTGCATAGCTGGGCCTTTGGTGTTACGTCGTTGTCATATACAGTGTACGTGCTGGCAAACACTGAAGCGTTCCATGAAACTGTGGCGAAGGAGCTGTTACCAGCGTACGCCACTCCTGATGGTGGACAAGGGGCTGGGAGGGGGAGAAACGGGAATTCAAACTAAATATAAAAATACATCTATCATCATAAGACCAGAAGTAGAACCGGTGGTTTGAGGGGTGTTGTGTTGTCTACCTGTTAATCCAGTGAGCTCCACAGATTTGTGACTTGTGCCTGCAGCGTTTCTACTCTGCAGGGTGGCAACATAGGACGAGCTGCAGGGGAGAGGAATCTCAAAGTACGTCATATTTGTCCAGTAGGATGAGAGCTCAAACAGCGCCTGACTGTCATCCAGCAGGCTTCCTGTCAAAGTCAGCAAGTACTCTGTGTCTCCACAGGGGACCTGTGTCCAGCTGAAGTGCAGCACCTGGATCTTCATTTCCATCGGCATCAGACGCACCTCAACAGCATCTGGAGGACAGGGAGCTAAGGGAGAGAATGGAAGCTTTCATACACTGACTCATTTAAGCATATAAATGATAAAGTTACTGACTCTTTGATGAGTACCTCCGCCACTCGGCACAAAGTCACTAAAGGAGCTGTTGCATGTCCCATCTGAGGCTTGGACAGAGAAATTGTATACTGTTCCACATTCAAGGCCCTCAATAGTACACGTAAGGTTGGAGCTGTGACAGCATAGCACGTCTCCATTTCCAGCTCGTGCACAACCATAATAATCTTCAGCGTTGTCATTTGGCATCCATGTCAACGCTGCAGACTGATTGTTACAGTGGAAAGTAACTGAGAGTCCACTTGGCTGGCATGGACCTGAAGGGAGTGGAAATTGAAATTACATAAATGTCAAAGTGATTTTTCTTTAGATGTATGGTTATTGATATGTTCCGCATCTCAGATGAAATACCTGTGTTCAGTGTTGCGTTTTGACTGGCTATGCTGGAGCAGTTCTCGTGACTAGCGGTCACAGACACTGCGTACTGCTGGTCACAGTGCAGCTCTGACATGCTGCAGTTACTGGAAGTGGTGTTGCAAGTATGTACGTGTCCATCTGCAGCCACGGCCGTAACATGATAGCTTTCAGCAACAGGAGAGGAAATCCAGGAAACCAAAGCACTGCGGTCCTCACAGGACACACTTCCCATCACATCTCTGGGTGGACAGGGCTCTGTGATAAAGAAAAGAACATATATGGCTTGATCTAGATAAATCAATGTACCCCTAAAAGGTCTTCAAAGTTACAAAACCAAAAGCAGACACCAAAGAGAGTTAAGCCCTTGATGTCATACTCATGTCATAAATGTGAGAGCTGACACTGATTTCTAAAACTATTGCTTTAGGCATCACAGACAGTTTTCTGGTAGATGTTTTGTAATGAAATGTACCCATGCTGATTCTGTAGGGAGGACTTCTCAAACTGCTGCACTGGTCTGATGAAGCAGATACAATGATGGTGTATCGGAGGTCGCACTGCGCCCCGTGCAGGTAGCAGCTGGTGCCGGTGCCATTGCAGGACAGAAAGGTATAGTCGCTGGCTTCTGCCGTGGCGGTGTACACAGAGTTTCCCTCGCTGCCCTCCATGAGGTCCCAAACGACGAGGATGGAGGAATTGTGACACTGAGTGAAGGCGGTGATGGTAGAGAGCGAGCAGGGGGCTGAGGAAGGACACAGATTGCATGAACTTCTCTCTGCAGCACTAAAAGCAAAAAAATGCTTGAATTGACCTGAAATATGGTTCTGAAATAGGAATGAAGTACCTGTTTGCAAGCTGATGGTGGCACTTGGCTGACTCTCACACTTGCTGTTTTTAGCCCTGATGGTGAAGTCATAAGAAACACCACAAGCCAGGTCTTCCACCGCACATGTAGAGTTGTCAGCAGTGGTGCAGTTGGCTGTGGTGTTCTCTCCACCTACAGCTGACACGGTGTAGCTGTCCACCCCATGAGCAGCATCCCATGATATCCAGGCTGAATTGGTCACACAGTCAAGGCTGCCTCTGATCCCTTGAGGCTGGCAGGGAGCTAAGAAAAAATATTTCAACTATGAGTCGGTAACTGAATGGAGAGGTTTATGCAAAGTTGGATTATAAAGTTGTAGTACCTGATTGGATGCTCTGGCTCTGACTGCTGCTGCGACAGGCACCTGTCACCGAGGTGACTTGAATGGTGAATGTATTTCCACATGTCACATTGCTGACTGAACATGCAGTGGTGGTGGTGTTACATAATTCGCTGATTCCTCCAGTCTCAGCAGTTAATGAAACCAAAAAGTGGTCGGCATCTCCAATGGCTTCCCAGGAAACGGTCAAATCGTTTGTCGAACAGCTAACGTGGGCGCTCACGTTCTGAGGTTGGCAGGAGCCTGAGAATAAAAGGAAAACATGAAAATACTCGCCGGTTCATTTTAACCTTAAAATGCTTGGTTTTGTGGAGTTAGATCACTCACCTGAGTTGAACACCAGAGCCTGGCTGGGGATGCTTGAGCAGCTGTCACCCACAGCCACAACCTGAACAGCGTAGCTGCTGCCACATGTGAGGTTGCTGAGACGGCAGTTGGCATCAGAGGTCTGGCAGCTGTCGTTGCTATGACTACTGATGGCTGTCACCCAGTACTGTCCAGCGCCCCGACTGGGGGACCAGGACACAGCAGCGGAGTTGTTGGCACAGTCCACGACCACTGAGACATTAGTGGGAACGCAGGGCACTGGAAAAATGTCACAATGCAGGATTCAAAGTACAGAAATAACGTATTTATGTAAGACACTATACATGAATAACAGGTTAACATGGTGTAGTTACGGGAATCTCAAAGAAGATCCTGTTCACATAACTATCCCTTGTATCTCTTTATTGGCTGTTCATGTGTAGTTGTAAAAATTTGATTAATACTGTCTTTTTGTTGTTGTTGTTGTTTTTGGTCCTCTAAAGGCTGTAGCTATCAAACGTTATGCAATAACACAGATTTTATCTGAAAGAAAACCTTTTAATAATCAATTCACATATCATCCGATGTGCAATTTAAGACCCATTTGAGATCCAGTTCAAACTAGTCTTTGATGCTCACCTGACTGCAGACTTGTGCTTGCAGTGGAGCTGACGTTACACTGCTCGTTGGAGGCTGTGACTGACACAGAAAAGTTGAGCCCACACGTCAGGGCAGGAACACTGCATGCGCTGGTGTCCGACATGCACATTTCTGAGATGCCAGTGTCTGCATGCATGGTGGCTGTGTAGTAGTCTGAGCCGATGCTGGGCTGCCAGGTTATCATGACAATGCTAGAGAGACAATCCTGCGTTGTAGAGATTCCTGTAGGTGTGCATGGCCCTGGAAATAGAAAAAAAGACATTAAAGTTTGTTCAAACCTGCTTTGAGTTTACACTTCTACTAATATATCTAAATAAGTCTGTCAGTAAACTGGGGGTCAGTAAAATAGAGGTTTAAATGATACGTACAGGTCTGTACAAAGGCTGATGCACTGGAGTTGCCAGGACAGTGCTGGCTGTGAGGTGTGACTGTGAGGCTGTAGTTTTGTCCACATGTAAATTCAAAGAAGTGGGTTGTGGTAATGTTAGTGCTGAGACTAACTGATTCCTCTCCTGCGTCTGCTGATACCTGGTACACTTTTGTCCCGTTGCTGGAGTCCCAGCTCAGAGAAACAACTTGCATGTCACAGTTCACAGTGGCAGCCAGATTTTGGGGCTTACAGGGATCTGGAAGGGGGGAAAAAAAAAGAAATACGATAGAGGAGAGGGGCATCAATTTGTGCCAGTCATTTTATTCATAAGTCTGAAAAATTCTGAAGAGTTTCAAATTTTACAAAACTTTCCAAAGCATCACACACCCATATGGATGATGGAGCTGTTGCTGGGCGGGCTGGTGCAATTGTCAGCCTTTGCACTCACTACAACAGTGTACTCATCTCCACAGTGCAGGTCGTTCCAGGTGCAGGAGGTAGCATTGGTGAGACACTGGTGGGTGTGGCCATCAAGGCCAGTCGCTATAGCAACGTATGATTCAGCGCCATCACTGGGCCCCCAGCTGACAGAGCCCACATTAGACTCACACTGCACATAGGTGGCCAGATCCTTGGGGATACATGGGCCTGGAGAGAGATGATGGACACGAGGAAACACGAGTAAAACAAACACATCAAGTCAAAAACGTTCATGGGATGTAAAATACAAATAACATACCAGAGGTGAAGAAGGCGGGATTGCTGGGGAGGCTGTTACACTCATCACCCCGTCCTTGCACAGTGACACTGTAGTTTTGTCCACATGGTAAACTGGCTGACAGGACGGTTTGGGTTGTGTTGTGGATCTCCACGTGACCTCGGCTCCCCGTGGCTGTGACATAATAATTCACAACATCGCCTGCTTGCTGCCAGGAGATCTGGACCGCCTCCTCCTGACAGAGCGCCTGAACAGAAACAATTACAGGCTGGCAAGGCTCTGAAAGCACAAAAGAAAGAAAAGAGAGAGAAAACATTAATGATGGTGATCAGTGTGACGACCATTAAAAACAGGGCAAGTAGGTGTCGAAGTACTCACTCCATCATGCTTTCCTTTACTGAAAGAAATAAATCCTTTGCCTTTTCTAGGAACATTTTTTCAGTTTTTCTTATTTTCAATTTAAGTAAATAATAACCGATTTCTTTTTATAATAGTTTGTAATACAATAGTTTACTTTATTATAGAAACAGCTCTTCAGCTACAGCTTAAATATGAAGAAAAGCTTCCACTCCAAACTTTTTACTCTTTTCTTACCCTGAAACTAGTGCAAAAGAATAAAAAGAATAATAACTACATTATTCACTGTAGTTTGAGCTGTTTATAATGTGAATCGTAACTTATCCATTAATGTTAGTGCAGTGAAAAGTGAACTATTGACTGATTTTGTTCATGAAACAAACTAAAAGGACAGCTGACACATTTAGATCCCTGAAGGGTTTATGAATTTAGTGTTAATCGGACTCAGGCTGATACGATGATTGATTGATGATATAGAATGCAATTTAGCAACATTAAATGGGAAGTTTTCTATGTATGAAAAATTTGAGCTACTTTGTATTTTGCTGGTTCATCAACACTGCATCATTTTTCCCAGAACAGCATTTTTTTCTTTTCTCTGTTATACTATTAATAATGTAATGAAGTGGAAAGATAAATTGAAAATAATGTGGAAAAATGCTTCCTGTCCTTTGGCGCACCTGTTTGGATGAACACACTGCTGCTGGGTTGGCTCCAGCAGCCTTGATGGTGTGCCATGACTGTAAAATTATACACCTCCCCACAATCCAGAGTGGTGAACTGACAGGTAGAGTTTGTGGAGTTGCACTTTTGTGCAGCTCCTCCTGACGCTTTGATCGCGCTTGCTGTGTACAGTTCAACTTCAGCCTTCTCCTCCCAAGATAGGTCAGCGGTGCGCGAGCCACACTGCATGCTGACAGCCACGCTCTGAGGAGGGCAAGGGCCTGAGAGAGATGATGAAGGCTGGGTTAACATGTGGGCAAGCAGCTACAGAGCAAGAAGACTTTTAACTAAAATACTCACGAGTTACAAGTCTGGCATGTGTCAGGTTTGTGAGGCTGCACTGCTCGTTGCTGGCAGTCAGACTGATGTCGTAGGTTTGCCCACATCCTAGACCTGACACGTGGCAGCTACTGTGCATAGTTGTGCACAGAACCTGAGGACTTCCAGCAATGATAGCCAGTGAAACATTTGATGATCCATTCGTGGAATTCCAGGACACCACGGCATCACCATCAGACTCACAGCTGACTTCTACCTCTAGCTCTTGAGGCAGGCAGGGAGCTGAGGAAACGGCAAGAGAGAAAAAATAACAATCAAATAACACAAAATCCCAAAACTGACATGAAATGGCACTTGTGTATATAATTTACCTGATGTAAGAGAAATCCTTGAGCTGTCTGAGCTGTTGTACTGTTGTCCGAGTGCCTTGACCCATACACTGTACACTGTACCACACATCAGCCCTGGAATGCTGCAGGATGTATTTGTGTTGGCGCTAACACAGAAGCTGGAGTGACCATTTTGGTTGTCCAAGTAGGCAACGTAGCCCACAGCAAGGTCACTCGGCTGCCACGAAACAGCTGAAGTAAGCTGCTCACAGTTCACACTGGCTTGGATGTTTGTGGGTGGGCAGGGCTCTGATTGAAGCAGAAACATTTGAAATGATTGACAGAAATACAGACAGAAACCTGGACACGGCACTGTAGAGTCATTTAATAAAGTGTGACACACCTGTCGTGAGGTGGTAGGGTGCAGAAGGCACAGTGCTGTTACAGGCTGGGCTTTCGGTCATTACAGTGATGTTGTAGGTGTGATTGCACTGGAGGCCTGTCAGGGAGCAGGACGTGTAGGTGGAGTTGCAGGTGAGTGTCTGGCCCTCGTCCATCACAGCCAAAACAGAGTATGACCTGGCGCCTCTTGATGCTCCCCACCTCACCTGAGCAGTGCTCATGCTGTAGTTGACAGAGACATTCCCAGGAGAGCATGGTTCTGAAGAGGAAAGAGGCGGCTTGAGGTCGAATAATCTCCAAACACAACACAAACACAACAGCTGACATGTATGCTGTTTGTACCTGTACTGAGGTATCCTGCCATCTGGGCAGTGCTGTTGCACGTCTCTCCAAGAGCTCTCACGGTGACATTGTATTCCTCTCCACACTGCAGGGAGCTCAACTGGCAAGAGGGGTTGTTGGTGGTGCAACCAGCAACATGGCCTGAAGACGCTGTCAGCACAGTAACGTAGGACAGAGATCCAGTGCTGGGTTGCCAGGATACGGTAGCAGAGTGGGCTTCACAGTCCAGAATGGCCTCGATGTTGCCTGGCTGGCAAGGTCCTGTTGGATTACAGACAAATACAGATAACATGAATGTTAAAAAGCAAATAAATATGAAAGCATGTGTTAGTGGAAATGATGCAATTCAGAGAGGAATTGCATGAGTTTATTTTCTCTTCAACATGATTCCTTCCTAAATGCAAAAAGTCAAATTATGAGTATATTGCATAATTAACATCAACTGTCAGTTTAAGGGTTCCTACCTCTGATTTTTCTATTCTATTTCTTGTGTAATGAATGATGATGCAATACTTAATATTTACATTATTTATCAACTGGCTGCCACTTTAATGGAGGACCTGTCAGATTTGAAACTGTTACTGGAATAGGTCAGTTTTAGGGATTTGAGAAGGTGCTGGTCATTTTGGCACATTTCACCCCCCAAAACTCAGTCAAACATTACAAGTGCAGAAAAGTAACATAGAAAATATTTTTGCTGTAACATTAAAACTAAAACTAAACCTCTGTAAAAGCATCTGTAAACTGAAAACTAGCATTTGATGACAAATTCTGCATCTGTATTAGTACTAGTGACTTGTATTGTTATAGTTAGTCGCTAGTTACATTTCTTTACCTGATGTGACGGAGACTGCTGAGCTGTCAGAGCTGTTGTACTGCTCTCCCAGAGCCTTGACCCAGACACTATACGCTGTGCCGCACAGAAGGCCTGAGACCTCACAGCTTGTGTCTGTGTCAACACAGGAAATGGACGGGTGATTTTCGCTTCCCAGATAGGCCACATACCCCACAGCAAGTTCGCTCTGCTGCCAGGACACGGTCACAGAGTGCTCTTCACAACTCAACGTGGCTTGAACATTTGTGGGAGGGCAGGGCTCTGAAGGGAGGGAAACAAACATGTAAATAAAAAAGAGGAAATGTCAGTGAAGTGTACAAACTCTGCTCCTGATTCAGTAACAAACCTGTCATGAGGCGGGAAGTTTCAGAGATCCCACTGTCACAGGCCTGGTTTTGGGCTGTTACGGTGATGTTGTATATCTCACTGCACTGAAAGCCATCCAGGAAGCAGCTGGTGTTACTGGTGTTACAGGTGACCATCAGGCCCTGGTCTGTTACAGCCTGGACAGAGTATGAGCTGGCACCCTCCGCTGCACTCCACATCACCCAGGCAGTGCTCACATTGTAGTGGACAGACACATTCACGGGGATACAAGGCTCTGAAGGGAGACACGGCTAATAAGCTTTGTAGCATATATATTTGCTTCCCTCAGATCAGGAATCAATAGATTTGAGTTAGTCACCTGTTATGAGCGTTGAAGGACCACTGGCAGGACCAGGACAGCCAGTGTGGATTGTCTCTACAACAACCGTGTATTCCTGTCCACAGACCAGGTTGTCAAGGTTACAGGACGTTCCCATGTCGCTGCAGGAGGAGTTGTGTCCATTGGAGGAGGTTGCCTGGACACTGTAGGCTGTATCTGCAGCAGCGGCAGCGTTACTCCAGCTGACCTTAGCGTTGTGCGTGCTGCAGTTCAGTTCAACTGACACACTGGTTGGTGGACATGGGGCTGGTGAAAGACACACATACGGTCAAGAGGAAGAAAATGAGGAATATTGAAAAAAAAAACATAAAAAGCTGAAAAATTTCTTTCAGATTTTTGTTGTTTTCTATTCAAATAACTATGTAGAATTCCCATGGACAGTTCATCCAAGTAAAACCTACCGGTGAGCTTCTCTATGGGACTGCTTATTTCGCTCATGCACACATTCGTGTGTCCCATCACAGTGAATGTGTAGAGCTGACCGCAGCTTAAATCCTGGAAGGAGCAGCTGTTCTCTGAGGAATCACAGATGGAGTTCACGCCAGTGGGAGTAGTGGCTCTGACAGTGTAGTTCTGCGCTGTGCTGCCATCATGCCACTTAACTGTCATGATGTTGGAGCTGCAGTTCTGCTCAACAGTCATGTTTTCAGGCGTGCAAGGAGCTACAGGTGATTTTAAAGAGAAGGTTCCCTTTAGAATTACAATTATAATTGTCCAGAATGTTAGTTCATGTCTGAGTTATTTATGCACACGGAAGAGCCTGCACTCACATGACTGAATCCTGTAGTCAGAGCCAGCAATCATCTCACAGTCAATAGAGGCGGAGGTGACAACCACTTCATAGATCTTGCCACACATCAGATTGTGGATGGAGCAGTAGCTTGATGTCGTGTTACAGGAAGCTCTATGTCCATCTGTGCTGATGGCCCAGGCGGTGTAGTCATCTGAGCCAGAGGTCTGAGTCCAGTTCACTTTCATCACGTTGGTGTTACAGTCCAACTCAGCCATAACATCGTCTGGCAGGCATGGAGCTATGCAGGACAGTTTAAAACAATATGTACATATAAAACAAGTGAAAATAGGTGACAGTTAATCTGTTCAAAGTTATTTTGATTGATCGGGCTATTTGCTATTACTGAGTGTTATATGTGAAAGGTTGAATCCATCTGATTGCTTTTCTACTAAGTTAAATAGTTGCATGTAACAACCATATTAACGTATATTAAGACTCATACTCTGTATGTATGTATCAAGGAAACCAAAGTAACACTGCTCTGTTAGTGCCCATACAACTGATTTATGTCAGTACCTAGTGCATCAATAGCCTTTTCTTGTTTCTTACCAGAGTCAAATTGAATTTTAACGTGTTCGCTGCTGTTACAGGTTCCTGTGGAGGCCACCAGTATTGCAGAGTATGAGCGGCCACAGTGAAGTTTTACAGCACAGGAGTTGTGACTGGAGGAGCAGGATGCCACATGGCCGTGCTCTCCTGCCACCTCAAGAGTGTAGAAATCTGCTCCTCTGCTTTCAGTCCAGGAAAAGGTCCCGTTATTTGTCCCACAATCCACACGAGCAGTCAAGTTTGTGGGCTGACAAGGAGCTGAAAGAAAGAAGAAACGCTTTCATCTGCCTGCAGTGCTATCTGATTATAAAACTGCTGCTGAATTTTGGTGTTGAGGTTCAACTCTCAGGAGTTTTGCATTTGTCAATGGTGAAAATGGTATGAAAGTGTTGGCTGCCTTAAACAAAACGGCCACTAATTTGCTTGAACGGACCCTTTTTCAGCTCTACTCAGAGTTGATTTTTCTCAGGAACTTGTCAGCAAAACTCCATAAAAGGCTGTGTAATTATGTAAAATGTTTTCTGCAGCGCTGTTGGCTTTTGTTGATGGATTTATTATTTATCACATCAGTGATTCAGACAAACAGAGCAGATGCAAATTAAAGGTTGCTGTAGAACTTTGCATTTTTGTGTATGTAATAAATAAAAAGGTCTTAATGATATTTGTGTGGGGGGGTTTTAGGTAAAACTGTGGAAGCTGCTACAGAAACACATCCTACCTGTTCTTATTTCTATGGGTGGACTGTAGCTGCTGCTGCAGTTTCCCTCTTGAGCTGCAATGCGGAAAGCGTATGTTTCTCCACACAACAGGCTGTACAAAGTGTGGGAGGTGCTGGAGGTTATGTGCTCTGAAGGAGGACTTGTGTCATTTATTCTCTCCCACTGCAACATGTAGGTAGCTCCTGCCACTGGACTCCAGGTGAGGGTCAGCGAGTTGGTGTCACAGCTGACATGGCTAGTCAAGTTGGCAGAGGGACACAAAGCTGGAGGTAAGGAGGTAGAGAAAAAAATGTTAATCTGTCATGTAATTGACATCAAATTAGACCACATCTACCTTCAGGCTCAGTCTCTGTCCACTACAGTTTCCCCTCACCTGTTCTCAGCTGCACTGCTGAGCTTGGCTTGCTCCAGCAGCCCTCGTCCACAGTTACAACTGTGACGGTGTAGACTTCCCCGCAGTGTAGGTCAGTGAAATTGCATGAATTTGAATAGTTTGAACTGCAAGTATGAGTGTGTCCATCATCTGCAGTTGCTGTTGCTATGTACATCTCAGCTGATGCTACATGAGACCAAGAGACGGAGTTGTCCCCGCAAGACTCCAACACAGTGACATCACTGGGCGCACAGAGACCTGGAGGGAAGGCCCACAGTGTTCAAAGTTATCACTCTGAGCTAAAATGTATGTTGGAGTGTGCATATTTAACTTCAAGTCTTTCCGCACCTGCTCTAAAGCTGTGAGCTTTGCTCGCTGTTCCCGTGCATGTCTGTGAGTACGGTGTGACTGTAGCACTGTAGGTTTCCCCACAGTGGACATCAGGGACTTGACAGCTGCCGGAGTCTGTGTGGCAGAGGTGGGTGTGTCCATCCTGACCCGTCACTGTCACGTTGTATCCAAAAGCAATGGGGCTTTCTGCCCAAGTTACCACGGCTGAGTGGTTGGAGCACAGCATGGTGGCGCTCACGTTCTCTGGGGAACATGGAACTGCGGACAGAAAAAATTTGAAGAATTGGACTCATAGGTCATTGCATGACATTTTGCAAGCTTCAGTAATTTAGTCTCATGGGAATACTGTAACATTTTAGGACAAAAGCCATCAAAACGTATTGTCTCCCCCCCTCCATTTAGCATTTAATTGAAGTAAGGGTAATGTTTGGTATTGGTTATCATGTTCTCCGTATTTACCTGTTTGAAGAGCTTCGCTGACACTGAAGCTGCTGTTGCACTCCACCCCCTGAGCTTGTACACTTACATTAAGGTCCAAACCGCAGGGAAGATTTTTGAACGCACAGCTGGTATTTGTAGTGTGGCAGCTGTCTTGATAGCCCTCTGCAACTACCTGAGCAAGAAAGCTGAGGCGACCCAGAGGGTCAGACCAACTGAGCACTGCAGTGCTGGTGCCACAGGTGTACTGTTTAGATATGACTGCTGGAGAACAGGGAGCTAAAATAACAAAAATTAAAAGAATAAAATAAATAAGACGGATAATACACATGAGTCTGGCAAGCCGCACACGCTTTTCCTCGCTTTCATTCCCACCTGTGGTGATGTTGGTGACGGGTCCGGGTGCACTGTCACACTGGTTCCCCTGGGCAGTGACAGTGGTCGCATAAGTCTCACCACATATGAGATCTGTTAGGCTGCATGATGCTGTGGCCGAGCTGCATGACACTCTGTGCCCACTTGTAGCTGTTGCGTTTACTACATAACCTGTGGCATCGGCCGCAGGTGTCCAGGACACCAGAGAGGAGCTGTTGCCACAGATCAGAATGCTGCTCTGGATAGTTGGAGGGCATGGAGCTGAGGGGAGGAAAGAGAGGAGGAGGAATCAGATAGATGCTAGTTACTTACTCTGTCTGTCTATTTTCACTCTTTTATACCTGTCACCAACACTCCTCTGGCTGCTCCAGTGCTGTTACAAGTGGCATCCTCAGCTGTTACAGTCAGGTTATAAACTTTTCCACACTGCAGCTGTTTCAGTTGACAGGAAGTTGTATTACTCTTACAAGAAGTGTAATGATTGGATTCACCCTCCTGAGCAAGCACAGTGTAAGCCACAGCCTCGGTAGCTTCAACCCAGGACACCATGGCAGTGTCTGAGCCACACTGGAGGACACTGGTCACATTTACTGGGTCACATGGTCCTGGAGGAACAATTTTATAGAGAAACTGCTGTCACATAATGTGTTCCAAGTGAAGAAAAATGAGTTTGAGATTCACAAAACCTAGAAGAACTAGAAGTAAATGAACACCACCTGTCATTATAACAGTTTTAATGGGAGTGCTGATGCAGAGGCTGCCCTGGGATGCTACTGAGATGTTATACTGGCTGCCACACTGCAGGCCGGAGAAAGAGCATGTCAGATTTGCGGAGGTGCAGGCTTCAGAGAAGTGATTGGGTCCCGTCACTGTCGCTGTGTAGGTGGAAGCACCAGGAGAAGCATCCCAGGAGGTAAGGAGAGAGTTTGTGCCACAGGTTGTCACCGCAGTCAGGCTCTGAGGGGAGCAGGGTGCTGTTGACAAACATCACAACATATAGAATAAATCATGTGAAAAAATGCAGCTCATGGACATCCATCATGTACTTCACTAATACCTGTCTGAATGGCCTGTGGGGGGCTATACGGTCCACTGCAGCTGCCAGAGGAGGCTTTGACAGAGACATTATAAGCCTGTCCACACTGAAGGCCACTGAGAACACAGCTGGCATTGCTGGTATGGCAGGCAACTTGACTAATATTGCTCTCCAGTGGCACAGCAATGACGCTATAGTTGAGAGGCAGAGGAAAAGCAGTCCAGGTGACTAGAAAGCCGTTGATGCCACATAACAGTTCTGTGGTGATGTTCTCTGGAGCACACGGCACTAGCAAAGACAGAAGACAGCAGAAATGAATAAAAATGCATTTGTTAGTGCATGCTATTAGTTTTTGTTCTTTCTGACACGGTTAAGAGCAGACTACTATTGTTTTTTTCCTACATGAAATGAGCTGGAAACACACGTGAATTAACTTATTTTCCTTTTTTTTCAGTGTTAAGAAAAGTGTGATAGCTATAAATCTTCCATAAGATGCTGCTAAACTATCAATTAGGATCAACTGTAAGGGTACTAATTCCACCATTACTCTTTAATTTGTGCTACACATATTTAACTATCCAAACTTAATGTCTCAAAGATATGTTGAATTCATTTGAAACCATGGTTTTAGTTTGTGATAGTGTGTATTTACATGCTTGTTATATACCAACGCAGTCTCACTCCCAACTCGTCATATATTGACGCTTTGGCGTTGCGCGTCACATGTTGACGCAGCGGGTACCCCTTTTGAAGCATTTTTTTGACGCGCACGTCCAGCGTCGCATTTTGACGCAACAGCCATCCTCCACCCCAACTGTCCTACTGCCTAACCCTCATCATATTTTTACCCCCAACCCACCTCTTTTTCCTACCCCGGTAAGGGAGTGAGAATGTGTTGGTCTTACCATGCGGTAGCTATGCAAAAGGCCATCCTGACTACATTATTAACTCACCTGGACTGTGATATTTCTTCTAATAACTTATTCTATGCATCCAGGCCCTGCCTGCCTCACCAGCCCTGCCTGAATTTTGTGCAAATAAACAGCAACATCCAACTAACATTTGTGTTCTGCATTTGGGTCCCCTCTCTGAGCTTAACACTCTGAATCTGAGTTTTGGTGCTGTATATATGGTGTCGTATTGATGACATAAGTCCTGTTACTCAGTGGTTATTAGTTGTAAATGTGTTGATTAGTATGCAGTCTAAATGTTTTGATGTGTCTTTGTTGGGTTAATTGGACATCCCACTACAACTCAAATGTCCTTCCCACCGCTCTGATCTAGAAGTCCTGCCAGTGGCTAGAAAAGGATGGTCTGGAGGACAGACTGAGGCTTTAATCATGGCAGTCCAACAACTAGTCCAAGTACTAGTGCAACAGAGGCCAGGGTCCAACAGTAGAAAAGAACCCAGCAGTAGGCTGTGCAATGATGAGCATCCCCAAGACAGTTCAGCACACAACAATAAGGTGTAAGATGCAGCCAGATGAAGCAATTCCTGGTGACAGCAACATGAAGAAGGAACATAAGAGGTATTAAGAGTAAGTAGAATATACTGTATGTGGAATGTGAAGTGAACAGTAGTGTCTGCTGTAATTGGAGCTCTGGGGGCAGTGACTCCCAAATTGGGAGGATGACCTCGATTAAAAAAGAGTAGTTCTAGGAATAACTAAGAAGATGCCTAAAACCCTCTGGTAGACGACCCAACTTTGAAGAGGGCAATTGCCCACAGGGTTGAGCCAGCGATGTGTTTATATGAATCGTTCATTTACTATAACTGGAATAAGAGATCAATGTTCCGGTGGCAAACAGAAAACGTACGTCTGCTGTAGATCACATATTTCCAGGAAATGATTATACTGTTAAAAAAAAAAAAAAAAAAAGAGGGATCTTAATTATTTCCATACCATTAAAGCTGCTTAAGATTTATAAGCTCCAACTCAGATAAGATATGCATCATTTGCTCTACTGTTATATGTGAGCTGCAAGTAGGATGTAAAGCAAAAGTATGGCCTACACTGCAGAGCTGTAGAAAAGACTGTTCTCCACAACCGTGTTTGGTAGTGTGATTACAGAGGAACAACAACCAACAAGTACACCAACCAACAACAACATTGGTCTTGCAAGTAGGTCACATGTGTGTAATTCAATTGCTACATAGAAGCATAAATCATAAATAACTGCCAATTCATTTCTATTTTATTCATATAGCATCTATTATAACACAAGTTGTCTCTAAACGCTTCACAGAAATCTAGAGAATGACCCCTGCAGTCCCTCTTGGGACGAAACCTTGAGCAGGCACCGACTCATAGAGGGGACCCTCCTGAAGGAAGAAAAGAGGAAGAAGATAGGACAGAGGAGATGAAGGACAGAGAGATGAGAGGTACAAAAATATATAAACATGTGGTGGTTGGAGGGTCAGCCATCTGCCAGCATAGAGTTAACCACTTTGCATGGGCCTTTTGCATATTGTATTCTGGTTTTACTATTTTTTATTGCTAAAATCAACTATTTGTTTTCCAACTAATATATTTTTACACTTTGCTTTGACAAGCAAAGTGTAAATCCCACTGTGGGATCAATAAAGTTTGAGCTTATCTTATCTACATTATCAGCAGCAGGTGAATTTGTGCTGCTACGTGTTCACTTAGTGCAGCAAGTTTATTGAGTCAGGAGGTGTGTCGGGGTCCTGGTGCTGTCCTACGTTACATACTTCAGACTCACTCTTGAACACCTGCTATTATTATAGTCACTGTTGTTTCTTCTGAGAAACTGCTGTGGTCATTAGATCTACATCAGAGCATCAGTGTCATGCGTTGCCCTTTTCTTTGGCATGCTTTTCCAGTACTGGGTTAGTCTATTGTCTTCTTAACCCATCACAGAGAATACACTTTGGATGGTCCGGCAATTCTCTGTTTATTCTCCTATTCTTTGGCTTCTTTTGTGCCTCTCTGTTAGGTACCCAGAGCTGAAAGCATTTGTTTAGCAGCCTTCAGTGCCTCACCCAAGAGTGTTTGTTTGCTATACGTTCTTTTCCATGAAGGATACTTCTCCTTATGGCTTACAGTGTTCATCTTGGCATGAATCTCTATGATAACTGCACTGGTGGTGTACATTAGCTTTTTGGGCTTTCTGGTGATCCCGGTATGTAGAGTACATAGTTCATCTTCGTAAGGGGTCATTTTGTACATTTTCTTCCATCTCAGGTCAGGTCCATTCATATTAAGGTTAAAAGGGCCTGCTGAAGCACCTTGGTATCCATTTTCTGATGGTGATGCATTCCCCTGAGCCTTTGTCCTGGCTGCATGTTTGTTCTATATCATATACTATAAGCCCTTCACTGTTTTTTTTTGTGTGTGTTGTGACCTGCCAGTTTGATACTCTCTGCTCTAGTCCACAAGTATCCTGTTCCAGTAGCCCACAAAGTCTTGGAAAAGAAACTATGATAATATTTTAGCGTACGACCCCATGTTTCAGATTGTTTATCCAAGGCGTGTATATCCCAAAAATCAAGCTAAAATAGACACATCTGACTGCTTAATACAATACTACTGCCTTTCTGTCCATCTGAGATAGCTTATTAAGGCGTGCCAATGCAAAGCATTAAACGGCCCTGCAGTTTTGAGTAAAAACTCAAAAAATACCTCAAATTAACCGCCTAGATTGGTACTGTGACTTTTGGTAGCTATTTTTGAAATGGTGTTCTCAAAATTTGCAAAACACTGCAAAGAATGAATGAATGGAGTTAGCTTGAAATCATGCAGAACTCAGTTGTATTCGGAGCTCTATAGGTCATCCATATTTCATCCTGGAGACAATATTCAAACTGTAAATGGGTCATGAAACCTCAGTTTCATGTCAGAGAGGGGGTCTCGCTCTAGGGGCCTGTTTTCCAGTTGTGAAGATCCTTGACTCATCTCCTTACTTTGGCATCTTTAATGTCCTCTAAATCAAAAATGCTAAACACTGGCATCATAAACAATGATATCACTGTTTTCAGAAGAGACATGTGCCACTCATGGTCATAAGTTTGTTCATTTGTGAACCGCAGAGGGAAGAGAAGGCTGTACTCCTAACACCTCCTGTTCCCCCTCCTTCTCTGATCCTCCATATACAGAGGCCTGTGACCTTCCCAGAAAGCACACACACATCCGGCCGATATCTGCTGTAAAGCAGGACATCAGCCAACTATTTATAACATCTGATAAACATCGGCTGAAGAGTTGGCTCTTTTCAGGTATTTTCCCAGTTCATCAAACCTCTCGGCTCTGTTGGCACCATCTTTGCCCATTTCAACCTTGAGGTGAAAACACCCCCTATATAGTGGTTTTCTGGCCATTTGTTCCTTGATGTAAAGTAGTACATGGTACCTCAACCTAAAACCCAACCTCAGACAGTGAAAACACAGAAGATAATTCATGAAAACCCTCCAAAGTTCCTCCAAAAACCTTAAAGCGACACCAGGAACAAGTAATTATCTTCATGTTATTCAGCTATTCTAGGCATATTCTATACATACAATCTATAAGGTAGAGAGGTAAAAGTTTGAGTACATCTAACAGCGTGATTACTGACATAGTGAACGATGTTTTATTCCAAAGGGACAGCAGTGAGTTGACCAGACCAGGAGACGGTGTGAAGTGAGGGACTGGACTCTCTGTTTTTGGTTTGTGGGATTTGTATTCTAAAGTAGGCACAAGTTTCATGTAAAACTTTCTACATTAGATATGATAATGCTTTATTATAACCATGAATTCATACCGCTGGAACAATACCTAACAGTTATGTAATCATTACAATGCTTAGAGTCGACATCTGTATTTCACTAGGACTGTATTGTTTTTAAATGGACACACTAACAGCTGGAACACAACAGAAACATCTCAGTTGGTCTAACATCCATATCTGTATTGATGCTTTCCCTGGATTCAACATAGTCTTCTGAGATTTCAACCGGTCAGCTGATGCCAGTAGACCGTTGCAGTAGCACTATAAGGATTGTATGTTTGCTTTCCTTAGATCCAAGGTTTCACCTCCGTAACACTCTACAACTCACACCAATAAACTGCAGGTACGTTTGGACCAGTCTGGCTGCTGTTGTGGTAGGAGTAGTTATAATAATAATTGATTTTTCACCGTATTTCTAAGAGAAGACATATGTGAATACTTGCATTGACACCTGTTTCTGTATGTCAAATGTGAAATATCCAGACTGTCAAAATGATGAATCCCGTTTTCTGTATTGTACTCAGCCTTCTATCAGTAGTTTGGAATTGAGAGCAACTGATTTGTACCTTATAATGTGTGTGATGTGGACACCGCCATGAATCTCATTCTTATTGTTTCATTTACATTTGACTGACCAATATCCATCACATTAAAAGGGACACTGTGTAATATTGTTGTCTATTAACAAAAATGGACTGTTTCATTCAAAAGTATGACTTTATTAATTAGTAATTACTTCCATCAACTGATCACAGTGTTCTGTTAGGTCTTGAATTTGCCATTTATATATACACATTGCATTGGCGTATTCAGTGGTAATTGCCATGTTACTTGCTGTTTTGTTTTGATAATTATCGCAGACCAGTCGGGACACCAGGCTGTGGCACTTGGACCCATGTGGGCCCGACACCCCTTCTGCTTCCCAGCACTCTCCCTCCTTTCCCTCCCGGCCCTGGTCCAGCCCCATCCTCACATAAGTCGGGCATGGCTGCCAATGAACTCTCACGTCTCCATGCTGAATAAATATAATATAGTGACTACGTATACAGTATCAGTAGCTATATCGCTAGGTTAGCTTGTCTTCATTTGCAGTTGTTGCTGGCTGATATTAGCATTGAAGTAATCGACCTAAAAGAAAAAAGACAACATTATAAGTTGTCTTGTAATGGACATACAACATTTTTCAGTCTGAATTACAAAATGAAAACAACAACAACTATTTCACAAAACTAACTTCATCAACTGAGAGAATACTACTAAAAGTTGATTTGGATGACAGATTCTCTGTTTCCCAGATCAATGACATTTCTCGGCTACCGTAGACGGAAATAAGTCTTGGGAAAAGGAGCAGGATAAAGAATGGTTTCAGTATACAATCTCACCACTAGATGGGAGAAAATCTTAGTGTGTCCCTTTAAGTTTATTAGCATGTTTATGATAAATCTGTGTAATGAAAAAATGGATGGTGGTCAGATGTGGTGTTGGCTTTAAAGGCTGGGTTGTGACAGATATTTACCCTATTTCAGCCTTTCAGAAGGTGAACCACTGAATTCCAGCAACAGGAGTAAACAAATGACTTTACCCAAATTATTTTCTTATCTGTGGTGCTAGTTTCTTTTGAATCTTTGTGAATTCTTTAATAAAATAACAGTTCATTTTGGGTTAAATTCTACTGTAAGATATACTCCTAACACTGCTTATGCCTTAAAAAACAAAACAACAACAACAAAACAAAAAAAAAAAAAAAAAAAAAAAAAAAAACAACCCCCCCCCCTTTTTTCCCCCCCCCGTGTAGGTACTAATACCAACCCCTCCTCTTCTTAATGAAAGAGGAAATCAACAGAGGAAGACATGTTAAGGATGTCACAAGTGAATCCAGGGGCACACAACAGCTGTGATCACATGGCAACATCATAGGTAAACATTCAATGTAAATGTTTTCCCATGATCAGGCCATTCCATAATAAAAGGTCAGAAATTAAGGAACATTGATGGTTTATGTATTTTTATGACAACAATAACATGATCTGTCATGATATTGGGTTTTTGGTAAGGCCTCCAAGCTGACTTTAACAAATCTATTTATTAGTATTTTGAATATTTATACTATTTTGAATAAAGATTCTATACATCGGATAAATGAGGCTTGTTCATGTCAGCCCTGTTTTAGTTCACAATTCTTTAACAATGTTGAAGATTTTAAATGGCCTGTCACGTCTCATCATTAAAATAGTTGGTTTTATTTTTCATTTGAATGAAAGCACAAGGAGCACACCAGCACACACACACACACACACACACGTTAGTTGTACATTTAATTTGTGCAAATAGTTACCATGTCTGTAACTTTGAGCTTCTTTAAGCATAATTTCTTATTTTTAGCATTAAAATTGCACTCTTCTGCACTTAAAAACTGACTACCCATGCTGAATTAGAAGTAGGGGTATTTTTATGTGATCCACATATCCAGCTGTGTGGCAGAAAAAAGCAACAAGACCAGTCACAGTTTAAGAGTTTCCAAGCATCCCTCTGAAATTTGTGTGCTCTAGCACAACCTTTTTTGTGTGTGTCTCAGCCTTTGCATGTTCCCACGCTGTTCTGATCATTGCAATCTAAGCGCCTATTTTGACACATCTTATAGTGAGCAATGAAATATAACAATGAAATTCTGCACTGCATATTAAAGCATGTGTAAAAATCAGCATGCACAGACATATACTTGAAGTTTTAGAGATGAAAGGGTGTAACTTCTATCATCAAATGTAACTGGGCAGTTTCTTTGGTTGCCAAGTCTACGTATCAATGTAACCTCTTCAGAAGGCAGCAGCGTGCCTTGAGAAAGTTCACGTTATCCCAGGGCTGACACACGAAACATGTTCCATGACCGCAATATCAGCTGCAGATAGTTGTAGTGATCCCGTCGTGCAAAAACTAGCATAACAACATCTGTATAAATAGAAGGTATCAGTATGCTTTAGCAGCAATAGCTTAGTTGACTCTAGAGGAAATGCTGACTGCTCCACATTGTAATTCATTCCTTTTTCCTCTCTACTGTGGGCTCTTTCTCTTCGACTCTTGGCAGGTGCTGCTGGTCACACACTTAATGATCTGGTGGCAACTTGGTCATTCTTCTGGTCTCCAAAACATGCTTTGCCAACAAAACACAAGCAGCGCATGAGCCATAATCACATGAAAAACATTGAGTTGTTTATTAAACAGCAGCTCAGCTACTTTTGCTATGATGTTTTCACAAATGGGTGAAAGAATGGATTGGCACATATGGGTAGCAGGGTGGTATGGAGAGTTATTTAAGTTACTCGTAATTAAAAAGTAGCTACCTACACAAACTGCAGCATGACACTTTGTGTTTCGTTGAAAGATTACAGTCTCCCATTTCTCTGCAGAATTCCATTCTCACTATGACAACAGTCTTTTTCTTGTTCTTTTATTGGCTGCAGCATGTTGCGATTCCCCCGAGAGCTCCAGATATTTGGCGTGTTAAATATCCACCAGCAGATGGCTCGTTGATACGTACTGTATGATAGTCTCTTCCCCTCCCCTCCATATTTATGACTTTTTTTTTTAGGTCATTTACAGTGCAGTTTTCTGAGCCTACTGAATTGACAGTTTTCACCACAGGTCCCCACTCCATTTTTTCTTTCCTTTTCTCCATTTATGCCCGTAAACAGAGTATTAAATAAAATATTTTCCCTGGCCTCAACTTCAGAAAGTGTGTCTCCAGTTCACACATTTCTCTATTTTCTGCTTGCCTTTGACAATTTCTTTGTTTGGTTGATTGGGTTTCCCATTTATACTCATTATCATATTCCAATTGGTGTACTTGAGTGTTGTGCATATGCATCTACACTCACTTTCAAGTTGGCAGCAACGTACTAAAAGCCTTAAAGAATGTGCGTGGAATTCCCGTCAGAATTTTTTTTTTTTGTGCGGATGCAGATTTCCAGCTTTGTGCATATACAGTTTTAATATGAAATCCATGCAAGTCTTCTCAGGTTAATATATTTCAGACTTTCTATGAAGCATTGTTTGACCACTATGTCTTTTAACATAAGAACCAATTACTTTTATACCTACCTGTGACGTAGTGATTGTCAGGCTTGAAGCAAAGGCAGACACAAGCGCAGACTTTGCAAAAACAAGAAGGATTTAATCTTTAGGATAAAGGTTTGCATTGTAAAGCACAAAGACAGAGTGGTGTTAGTATTCACGTATGAAACAATACAACACAATGTTGCTGGGTCGGTGCAGGGTATATATAAGGAGGAGACCAGGTGAAGCA
>JBAMYA010000009.1:10092006-10110343 GCA_037176975.1 Arrhamphus sclerolepis
GAAAGACTTCTGGAATGTGCACTTCACGATGAGGACTCATAAAAATATTCAGCAGACACACTGTTATAATGCAAAAACATTGTGTTTTATTGGTCTCATCTGTTAAGCAGGAGCATACATCTCCAGTGAAAGCAAAGATAACACTGAATCTGCCTCCTGCAATATGATCAGACGTATCATCCACAGGACTCGCTATGCATGACTCCAGGTCCACAAAATCAGCACCCACTGTCCTACTTTCACTCACAATGGAACGACAAGAAGACATGTCATATTGCAGCCTTACGGAGGTCTTCTACTTGGAGAGGCCCTAAGATATTATTTCATGATTTCTTTACCTGTAAATAAGTCATGACAAACTGTAACCCAATTTTCAGGAAAGGTAAAAAAAATGATACTGCTTTACATTCTTGCGCTCCACAATTTTATGTGAAGTTTTTTTTTTTTCTTTAAAGGTTGGCTGCATTTTAATTTTGAAAATGTCACTACATGTTGAGGTTACACCAATGGCATCCGTAATCAGTAAATATAAATGCATTCCCTCAGAAGCAGCCAAAAGTGGAAAAAAAAAAAAGTACAACATGTAATGAAAATAATGCTCACATAGTAATTTCCCCCCAAAGCTTTCTTTTCTGCTTTATAGTTTATGGCTTTGGTTTGATAATATTTATTTTTAAATTTATAAATGGGCTTTTCAATTGCATTAACTTCCCCAAAGCAATTAGTATTTAATTTTATGGGACTACACTGAATCTGTATAGTGTCCACTGGCATAAACACGTTGAAATGTCCTTCTTTGTGATGGTGGTGGACACAGATCCCTGTGGGAGAAGACAGAAATATACAAGAGGACTTAATGGAGAGAAACGTTTCATAAATGTCTTACAATGTCTGATAAATGCATCAGTTGAAAGTATGTACACTATAAATCACAGCACAACTGAGTTTACAGAGTTGAGGGCTATTAAATATAATTTCACAATCGTCTATGCTCCTGTAACAGACAGGTGTCCGTAAATCCTCAGCGGTGAAGACTGAAATTACCTGTGTTGCTTCTCCAGACACTTTTCACCTGCTCGCTTTTGTTCCATTCACTCCTATTGTTCTAATCCTGTACAGCCAGTTTATGTATGCTTATGATGCTGTCACAAGATACCCTTTAAGCTGTGAAGTGACTCAATAGATGTGTCCAGTAAAAGCAACTTTCATCCATTTCTTTCACAATCAACATCATAATGTAACAGGAAGCATGTTGTTGTTCTCCAGGCTGTTACATAATGTGGTTTCTATGTGAACATTTCTGTGTGTGGGACGTACACGGAGATGAATAGCAACAAACTTACCATATTTACTTCACACTTCGTCTTCCACGAGAGATTACTTGGAAAAAAAAGAAGGATGACATTTCAGTACAGCTTTAGTTTTCCAGAAGCTCATGAATAATAAGAATTAAAGAAAAAGATTACGAAGACCTTTAGGGAACTATCTTTACTTTCTTGTCAAAAAGTTGTTGTGTGTACAGTGAAGATGAAGAAACAACCAAGAGCTTATTTGCTTTTGTTAGACTGATGTTCTTCCTATCTTCTGCTCCAAAGAAAGAATCACAGAATAGAATTACATATCAACTCACATTTTATTAATATCATGCACAATACTTTTTGGCCTAAGGGATATTTGTTTGACACCACAAAGGCATACCAGAAAAGGAACAAAGAAGACTGTTTTCTGGAGGTTTTATAAACATAAAAGGAGGGGTTCCTGTATCTACCTTCACCAGAAGTTGGGGGATGGCACCTCAACTTGACAAGATTTTGAGTTATCTGTTCATGTTCATTGTTTTACTTAAACGAAACAAGGACCTAAAACCAGCACCTTAAAAGTCTAAAGCAGCGAGAACTTGAGGAAAACAGGACGGGCCCTACCCTAATCACTCATGCAGTTGCAAATCTACAATCTTTACAAAAATATTTAAGCCATTTAACACTTTATTCAGGTTGAATGCTGCCATGCAACAAAACAATAGCACTTTTTTCTTTACATGACAAGCAAATATGACTTTTAATATTTCTTTTAAGTTACTTGTAAGGGGCTTTGTGTAAGGAACTGACAAATGTTAAGCTATGCTTCCAGGGTCTAGGCTTGTCTTAACTAGGCTAAGACACCTTTAGCTAGAGATCTCTTAGCTTAGCTTATCCTAGCTTAATGCAAAGCTAACAAGTTTTCTAATTGACAGACCACAACAAATATCTCCTTTGGTTGATATCTACAGTCCTTCATGTACTGGCTTGTTTGTGGAACATTGATACCTTTTCTGGGTTTTGGTGTGTGTATGTAAGCGCCACTTTTCCGGGAAAGGTGAAAATTTAATTTTCATCCTCCCAGGACAGGTAAAAAGGGGTGAAAAAGTGGGCAGCGGGTTGTGTATGTTAACTGAGATTATTCTGGTTCTATCTTAAGTGTGCCACACCAACACAGGAACACAAGGAAGCAGAGATAACAACATTTATCTACCAATGTTTTTCTTCACTCGCTCTAAACTACTTAACAGTGTTGAATCTCAACCACCTCTTGGCAAGAAAGTTTTTTCATATATCAAGAGATGAGACTTACCCATACCAGCATTGCTTCCTGGGCAGGGAACTATTCAAATAAAAAAATAAATAAATTAGACTATTATATTGTATTGTATGATATTATATGATATTATATGAACCCACCAGAGTATGTCCTGGGCTGGCAGAAGGTGACTTTGACCCCATGCGCTCCCACTGGTGCTGCCACGACTCTATAGACATCGCCACACGTTTCCTCCTGGATATCACAGTACATGCTACCTGCAGCTGCGATGCAAGTGTAGTTGGCCCCTGTCCCATACAGCTCCACTGTGTGATTGTGAGCCTGAGGGCCCGAAGAACGCCAGTACACCCTGAGAGAGTTGTTGGTCCGGCGATAGAGCTTGACACCTGTTGGACAGCAGGCACCTACGGAGATGTATAGGAGTGTTACAGCTAGACACAGTTGTATTCATGTGAATTTTTTCAAACAAAAAGTTAAAAAGTACATGTTTTTAAGTTCTAATCCATTCATAATGAAAAATAAACTTGCCTCGTCCTTTCCAGCTATTAATATTCTGTAAATACAACTTCATTATATTAGATTATGTCATTTATTCAACAAAGATAGTCTAAAATGCAGCGCCATTGTGGCGTTTCTTAATCCACACCTAAGATGTCAAATGTTAGTCAAATTTCCATTAGTTTCATTATTTAAAAATGTAATTTATCATGCTTTTATCAGAAACTGTTGATACTATGCCATTATATCCACGGTTTCGTCCAGGTGACTTAACTTTAGATGTGCGTATTATCTACCTCTACTTGTTGAATGTTACAGATCTGTATGATTGCATTTGCCCTCACTGGATGAAAATCCACGATATTTGCACTCTGACTTGTGTCCTGTGCTGCTGATGGCTTCCAAGTGGACGCTGTAGTTTGTGCCACAGGTGATGCACCCCATCAGGCAGTGGGCGTCCAGCGTGTGGCATTTGGCGTGTCCACGTGGTGACATCAGGGTGGTGATGTAGGAGCGGGCTCCGCTGCCTGGTGACCAGGTTACATTGGTCATAGCCTGGGTGACCTGTGTCACATTCACAAAATCCGGGCAGCAGGGACCTTGTGTCAGAAGAATGAAAAAAGCAATTCATGAGGAGCCTCAATTACAGATAAGATAACTAAAACTTCCCCAGTAATCATTTTCTGTCAAAGTTTGAATGGTGAACTGAAGGCATATTTTCGTACCTGTTTCCAAAGCTTTGCTGAATCCAGGAAGACTTTTTCCCACTGCAGTAGTGGCCACTGCTGTGACCTCGAAGGTCAAACCGCAGGGCAGCTCTCTTAGCACACAGGAATTATTTTTCGACTGGCATGTGTATTTGTTGTAACGTCCAGTAGCAGTGATGGTGTAGTTTGTATTCCCAGTGTTGGGGGTGGTGATGAGGACTTTGTATGTGGAGTTGCCAGTTTGTGTCATATTCAGGATCTCTGGAGCACAAGGAGCTGCAGCAGGGGTGGACAGGACAAAATTAAAGGTGTTACAATACACGTAGATGCAAAGGGAGAAATTATTTTAAAAATTGCTTTGCATTGTAAAGTATTGTTCTATTATTTAACTAAAGTAGATGGACTTTTAAGTGTATGTGCCTGAATCAAAACAATGATCTGCTTTCCCTTCCTTATGCAGATATGTGGATAAATATACTGAAGATGCACCTCGCCCAACTTTAAAATGTATCAAAGAATCACCATTGATACCTGTTTCATGCTTGCGAGGTGTGCAAGTGCGGTTGCATCCCCGTAACTCGCTGCAAGGTGTCACTGTGACAGAATAGGCCATGTTGCATCTCAGATCTGAGAGTGCACACACTGGTGACGTGTCGTTGCAGTGGATGATGTCATTAGTCTGTGCAGCAGTGGTCTCGTACAGTTCGGCCCCCTTGACTGGTGACCACATGATTTCCAGGGTCTCAGTAGAAACCAGCTTTACTGTAACATCCTGTGGGCAACAAGGAACTGAGGCAGGACGAGGAGGAGGGAAGGAGAAATACAGGCAACAACATTATTAAGACTTGTCAAATAACCTTATTACTGATTTTAAAAATGTCACTGTTTACATGTCAGTGAAGTTGAGCCATTTGAACTTTTAGAGTAAAATGCCAAAACTATCTCAGTCACAGATGTTGGCTTCAAAAAGTAAATACATGATGATCTCACCGGTGGTGTAGTTGCGGACGTGTGCATAAAGGCTGGTGCCAGCCTGGTTGTAGGGGAATACGCTGGTCAGGTAGGTGTAGCCGCACATGCAGAAAAACGAGCAGGTGGTCTTAGTGGTGTTGCATGACTTCTCAGTCCCATCGTCCCTCTTTATGAAAGCCACATAGTGCTCCACCAGGGGCACTTCGTCCCACACCACAGAGCAGTTACCCGCTGTGGTCTCCTCCACCCAGATGTTCTCAGGAGGACATGGATCTGTCAGAGGAAATAATATATGTTTCCTTGCTGATGCTAAAATGCACATGTCAAAAATCCAGCCTGTGGTTGCTTTAGAGCCTTTGGTGAACTGAGACTTTTTAACAGCATTATGAAGCCTTCATTTTTCATAAGCAATGCAAAACTTTGTTCTGCACTTATTACGAGACCGACCCCCCCATAGAGAATGTGAGGAGAATTTAGAAACACTTACCTGGTGTCCTCAAAGTTACTATGTGTTTTTCGATGTTGTTAAAAGTAATTGCAATGTTATAAAGTATGGCAAGCTTTATAACCAGCTTTTTTTCCCTGAAACCTCAGATTTAAAAATACCTGTGTGTAATAATAATAATAATAATACACAAGTATTTTTATATTGAATTGAACTGAATTGAATTGAAAGGCAGCTGATAAAAAAAAAAGTGAAACATCTTGAGTTCATGTTTTTAGCAGTGAAATGGAAGTAAGCTCTTTACATCTTTTTTTTTCACATGACAAACCTACATGTTATGTATTCAGTTGGCTGTGAGGGGCTGCTGGGTCCAGCGTCATTGTAGGCTATGACAGAGACAGACTGGTTCTGGCCACACTCTGCAGGTAAGATGTAACAGTAGCTACTATCGGAGGAGCAGTTTTGGCCATTAGAGGTCAAGGCCATGTAGAGTCTAGCACCCTGAACCAACACCCAGTAGACGGCAATCCCATGAGAACGACCCTGAGTCACCTGGATGTGGGTCACATCAGGAGTTGAAGGACCTGGAAAAGAAAGCAGAAGGCTAAAAAAAATGGCTTATATATGAAGGTTGTGTGCCGTAGCTTCATATTTGCTCATTAATCTGCTTACGAGTAATCTGGCAGATGGTGAGGTCATCACCAGTGCGACCCTCAGCGTCCCAAGCTGTGCCCTTGATACAGTATGTAGTTCCTGCTTCAAGGTTGTCAAAAGTCACTGAGGTGTCGGTGGTGTTCAGTTTGAGGCGAGTGCTGGAGCCTTCTCGGATGATGCACAGCATATAGAGGATGGCGTGCTTCACCGGCGGCCAGCTCACAAGGATGGAGCTGTTGCTGGGAGCGGTTGTGTTCAACTTGGGCTCCATTACAACTGCAAACAGAATCAGTTACGATAATTATCAGAAATTAGGTAACAAACACACATTTAAAAAAAAAGGTGTCAAAATTATATTTTATTATATTTCAGCCATCCCTTTTCTTTTCTTTTTTCTATATTCATGATCATATTACATTCACTTTTCCTTCAGGAAAGGAGGCAACCTAGTTCTCATGGTTTCTCTTTTCATTTTATTAAAATGGTACACTACAGGAAGATGTATACAGTTTCCACCTTGGCTTGGCAGCAATACGTAGAAAATCAGAGAGAATGGGCAGTGAAACCACCACCCGTTATTGAAATAATAAGCTATTGTTTGGCCGGAACAACAGAAAGGCTCCGTTTCACTTTCCACACACTGATTACACTTAAGTAAGCCTAATGTATACTGTCTGGTCAAGTCAAGTGGATTGAAAGTATCTTTTTCTAAGAATATTTTCATGTTTACGGAGAAACATTAATTTCAAGAGGTTGTCCATTAATCCTCAGAGATGCTCAGTATCTGTATCAAGTGCATTAGGGAAATACTGGTAGCCAGCTTACCTGTCCTGGCCTCAGTGGGGTATGAGGGTTGGCTCCTCCCCCCTGAGTTGACGGACATGACACTCAAAATGTAGTCTGTGTAAGGCTGGAGGTTCACCACGGTGCCTGAGGAACCGGTCACATTAGTCTCAGAGAAGAAATCGCCCATTTTTGACTCTGCCCTCAGGATGTAGCTGGTTGCCCCGGAAACTTCTGTGAACTCAACGGTGATGCTGTCGCTGATTTTAGAGTAGGCCTGCTCAATTCTGGGCACATCAGGAGCTGCAGACCAAATGACAAAGAGTGATGGTTTACAAAATAAAAGCTTTCCTTTCTTCTTGTTGTATAAAACATCTAAGGGAGCCCATTCACTCATCCGCCCTGTTCAAGTGGACTGGTAAAAAAAAAAAGAAGAAAAAAATAGAAAACCCATATATTTTTCCCTAATTTCATTCTTTACATTGATCAATATTTTTACGATATTACAGTTATTTGAATATTGTGTTTACTAGTTAATTTATTTGCAAAACAAACAAAAAAGATCTTCTTGATAAGAAGAGAAATTAAAAATTTCCCTGTTTAACTGATTCATTATTTGCTCTTTCAAATTAAGAGTTAATTTTCACAATAACTGACCAAATTTCAAAATAATAGTTGATTTTTTTGTATAAATGCTCAAAACAAAAAAACCCAAAAACAACAACTGAGCTTAATGATAAATAAACACAACTTCAAGTTGGGATGGTATCTAAAATTTTAAAGCAGACACAATCACTTATTTAAATCACACATTTAGAATATTAAGGCAGTATATAAGATCTTAAAATGAGACGTTTTTTTTCTTTGTATAACAAAGGGTTTTTCTTTCTTTTTTTTGTCTGTTTGTTTTGAATTTAAATATCAAACCTTTTGGAACGAGAGATAAATGATCATTGAGTGAATATATAAAATGTATTTTTTTATCATTTAGTATATTATTATACACACACACGCATATATATGTATGTTTGTACATATATATGTATATGTATATATATATATATAAACAGATTTTTGGGGTGTTTTTGATAACATTGCTTTTCACTACACTAAAACTGACAACATACTGTTCATGAAGCCATAATGATATTCAGACAGGTCATTCTACCTCCATATTGAGTACTGCTGCTTAAATTTGACATTGATTACTTCCAGTTCAGCAGTTTCGCATGTATTTGAATTTGAATCCTCTCCTGCCGTGCTCTCTGTTCTCACTGACCTGTTGTCTCCTCGGTCTCTGCACTGCTGAGGACATTGAGAGCATTGTCCATGGCCTCTAACTGCATGGTGTACACTGTGTTTGGTGACAGAGAGTTGACTGAGCCCATCACTGTGTTGCCGCTGAACTGAGCAAAGACCGGCTGCTCCGGAGAGTTCTTGGGTGTCGCTGTGATCTTGTAAGAGCTGGCACCAGTGTGGCCGCTCCACTGCACCGTCATACTCTTTGAGGTCACCGTAAACACCGACAACGTGATGTCTGAAGGATATAACAGAGAAAGAAATGTAATTTAAATGATGTAAAGGTGCTGTTAGAAATGCTCTTCAGTCAGATTTTGAATAAAAAGAGAAGAATTTTGAGCCAATAAACTACTCTTTTAGGTTGCTCTTTTAGGATACCTTTTAATATTTTTCTAAGCAATCAGCACCCAAGAGACCCAAGTTGAATTATTTGAGTTTTGTATGAAAAGAATCTGAGGAAAATTAGAAAAAAAAGCATAATTTACCATTTTGAGCAGTGCATATCTGAAAGAGAGAAAACATGAGAGGTTAATAAGTGATGGAACGTAAACTCTTGATGATAAATGACAGAAAATTCAGGATATCCAAGGGCAACAAGGTATTTCACATTATATCCTGAAGGCAAATTATGCCCAGTATCATATTCTCAGAGCACGTGAGGCAGCAGGCTGCACATTACTGTCACTCAGCACAGATTTCAGGCCTGTTCGGTGCAGGTATTTCTTTCAGGTAGGAATGAATTTGTCCATTGAGCTGAGGTTGGGCCTGCCACACGCACTTGTTGAAAGCACTGACGCTCAAAAGAGCCTGTGTTCAAAAGCCCGTCCTCTGCACGGTTCCTCATCTGAATATATAAAACATGCATTCTGAAAGGAAAAAAGCTGTATCTATTGTACGATGAAAGTGGAAAAGCTTTTTACTGCGTCTTTGTTGAAACGCATTTGATTAAATCAATAAAGTTATTATTATTATTGCTAAATGGTCATCACTTACCCTTGTTACGGTGAATAAAAGCAAAAGCTTCAGCATGTTTAATTGAATGGTTCCCATGCCTTTTGTGTTTTTCTGCCTGGAGGAGAGATGTGTGAGGCAATGTGGCTTCAAGGCAAAAGCTCGGGCTTAAAAATATTTTTCTCTCCCCTTTTCCTCCCTTTCTCCCTCTCAGATGAGACGACAGGTGCTTTATTGTTTCAGTAGACACCAAAGAGCCCAAAGGCTGTAACTCCACCCCTTAGGGGTGTTTAGATATCCCATCATACCAAGAAATGGAAGCTTACCTTTGTTAAGTGAAGATGTTGATAATGACACATAATACAGACTTTCATGTCTTCTTTAAATGCACTTGTAGCAGTTATATCCTGCATGTTAGTCTTAAACCCTCTTTTTTTTTTTTACAAATTCACCAGAGAGACTAAACTGATCAGCTCAGAAATACACCTCTCACGTAGAAAGATAACATGATCAAATTGATGACCTATTTTTGTCGATTGTGTGTCTGGATGGAGGCGGGGGTTTATTTAAAGTTATTTAACAGTTCATGTCTGATGATGCCCCCCCACTTTTTTTTTACTACTTTTGTCCTTAAGAATCAGGCAAGAAACAGATCAATAAATTCAAAAAAGCTAGATAACTAAAGTAACTTCATACTAAAGTGAGCTTTGCTTTGCTGAGAAAGACATAGTTCTAGTGTGTGCCTTCTGCAGTGACTGCGTAACCTTGACTGGTGTGTCCTATGAGGTGGTCGAGGAGGTTCCTGAACGTACAAAAGGAGATAACTGATCAAATTCAATTTGATACAATTCAGGGACAAAATAAGAGACAAAAATAGTCTGAGATGCTTTTAGGTTTATTTGTAGTTTCTATGACTATTGTACAGTTTGAGCAAAGAGTGAACTTACAAGGACGTCAACCCCCATACAGCCAACATTTGTGTGAGTCTCATCTGAGGTATAAATGGAGTAAAAAATGGGGCTCCGTATGGGATTAACTGGTGGTTACATATTTGTCCCAAGTGAAGTCCCTAGTCTGGATTGCTTATGTGGTTGGAATGGCACCCAGATATGACACCCATTTTGGGCCCATGCCCATTCATCACCCATATACCCCAGCATGCACACCTGCATCTGACAAGGGAGCCTATAGGACAGTGGGGCCCCATTTTCCAGCCCATTTATAGGGCTTAACTTGGAACTATCTTGAAACTCTGTCTGACATGGGTTTAACTTTTCCTGCTCAAGACTAACAGATTCCTCATTGTTTGACAGTTGCCTTGTAACCCATCCCAGCAGCAGTTTCTTCTCTGAACACTGATGATGTCTTACCTCATTGGTTATGTGTAAACATAAACTTAATTTCTTCAGGTCAGCAAGCTGTCAAAACTTCTTTTTTCTACGGAAGTCCTCACACCTGCTGATGATTTCCTAATCAAGAGTACTGGATTAGAAGCACCTGGCTGCCACTTCCCATCTTAATTCCTGCAGAAGCAGTGAGAGTGTATTTAGTTTTCCACACACTGCTTACTTGTTTTTACCTCAGGTTTTGTTTATAAAAAAAAAGAATAATAGCATTGTGTAATATGTATTATGCTGTTGTTGACCTGAGGTTGTACTTACATAATTTTAAGACCTAATAAGGAACAGATTTTTTTGTTTTTTTATTATGTCATGATACATGAAACCTTGTAAAATCTAAGAGGCTGTACTCTATGTCTCACACTGCCTTATATGCAGCCTTATGTAAGAATACCTTTGTGTGTTAAACATGAGATTGATTTGGTCATTAAGATTTTCTTTCTTTCTTTTTTTTTTTACTGTGACCAGTCTGTGTAGTTTTGATGGTCTGCTCTGTACTAATGGTTACATACTGTACATTAAACTGGCCTGCAGCTTCACAAACATCAGGAACCCAAGAATCTCCCCTCTCCTGTAACATCCAGAGCAGATAGAGCAGGAATGTGGCTCGGACTCCTCCTTTCCTGATAGCCATGTAGAACAACAGAGCAACTCAACACCACACAACAACAAAGTCTGAATGCTGCTCGGCAACGACAGGCTGTGGCAGCGTTCGTAACAGGGCCATAAAGCCACCTGACAGAAACTAAGTAAGAAGACACTGTGTCGACAGCACCCACAGGCCAGCAAGGATGAACTTTAGAGCGTCGGATGAGCACATGAGGTGAAAGGATAGAAGTTGATACTCACTCAAACTAAGGACAGGGAGGTGTTTTTCCCGAAACACAATAATAACGGAATGACCCAGATTTCGTTTGAATTGACTTTATCTCCTTCTGCCGGGAGCAGCTTGTGTGTGGTGCAGCCATTTATGTGGAAGCTGGTGAAATTTAAAAAATAGCTACAGTTTTAAATCATTTAATTGGAATGATACAGGTTGTAAACAGTTGTTTACATTTTTTTCGACGTACAAAAGTACAAACAGCCTTCATAACTCACAATCACAATCTCTTATTTATAGTAAATATGTCTTTTAAAATAGATGTAAGCATAAGTAATGGACTTAGCTAACTAACTATGCTGATCAGTTACAGTGAATACAAAATATATGTTCTACTTACACTTTACACACGCAAATTTTAAATGCTTGGTTTCTTTCAAAGAATCAGTCTGAATACTTCAGTTTCAGACATTTCTGTCTATTGTAAGAATACATTGTGTAAAAACAAAAGAAATTTCAACACAAAAGTATGTCTGTGGATAATTTCATAACAGAGACACGTGCAGCCTTTCATCCACTGGCAGATGGTGAAATCTAAGCTGGGGTGATAGTGTTAAAAAGCTAGGGGTCTCCTGCCCCCTAGTGGCTGCATGTTGTGACTTTTCCTGTGAAGCTGAGCCTTGGCCAAATCGGCGGACAGTCTCTGGGCCATGTGGTCTGCGGTCCTCTTCATGCTCCGGGCGACCTCGATAGCCTGGTCCAGAGTCCTGTTCATGTCCTCCTCCTGAAAAACAGACAGAAACTTTGAGTTGAATATATATTCACATATAATGACGGGAACTGACATGATGCACATCAGAAGATGACACTTGTGACCTTTTTTCCTCGACGTCTGCTTCTTCTGACAACACTTTTTGAGGATACTGACACCAGAGGTGGTGTCTGCTGGAAGTACACATTGTTGGGAAGCAGTGCTGTGTCTGACTGGGTGGAGCGCTTCCTGTGACATGACGTGGACTGCAGCTGAGCCTCCTTCACTTTATAGCTAGATTCATGGTCAGAAAATGAGACAAAATTATTCCCCTTAAACAGAACCTGAACTTTTTTTTAACTTCATGGGAAACTAGTGTTAATAGCTGGATGCCTGCAGGTAGCATTTGTATTGTGGAGGTGAGATATTTCTACCTGGCTGGCAGGCTGCTGGAAGAGCCGTAGCTGACTTGGAGAAGGGGCTTCTGGAGTGATGGAGAAGAACGAAGAGACCAACTGTCCCTGGAGTAAAACCCCTTGATGGCTGTCAATCACGGAAAAATGACAAGTACTTTAGTGTGCACAATAATTCACAATTGCAAACATCTGGACAGTGCAGGTTTTTCATGACAGTGCAGTTTGTGTTTTAACCCATACACTATTCTCCAAAATAAAAAGTTTAACATACTGTCTGGCAGTTATATGGCTATATTGCACGATCAGGATCATATTGCAGGATGGTGTAATGTTTTGTGTAAATACATGCTTTGATGCTTTCCGTTAGTAGCTGTGTTCAAGCAGTTATTTTCATTATGTTACTTTCATTTGTAAATGTGCAATTTTGAAAAATATATGGATAAAAGTAACAACAAATGAGAGCTTACTCACACTGTTGTGTTTGCTTTGTCTGCCTTTCAGAGTCAAAACTATGATTTCCTTTCAAAGTTGAGTTTCCCACCATGCCTGTAAGTGAACCAACATAATTTCAATTTTAATTCCCTTTGAACAGAGTAGGTCCATGCAAATATGTAGGATCAAATAGAAGAATACGCTTAAGTTCCAACCTCTTTTGGAAAGCTTCGACTGTTGGCGTTTATGTGGAAACTCATCCACAGAACAAGCACTTCTGCGACCTCTTCTGCTCGCCACAGGTGAATCGTGTAATTGCAACATGATGTCAGAACAGCTGGAGTCAGTACTGACTGTGTCTGTTGGGTAAATGCCAAATCAGTTTGAAAGTCAGAAGAAACACATGTGTGCACATATGCAGTATAGGCATAAATGTGTACTGAGACAGACGAGTAGCGTTTTTGCAACATCTTGCGTATCACAGTCATGTGCCAAAGTTAGTACCCTCAAACAACAACACATTAACTTTTTTTTTTTTTTTTTAATCGAGCCATTATTTATTTGACACAAATTAAGCCAAAATGGAAAAAAAAGAGCTTCCATAAGATTTAGGAGGGTAACAACCAGGTGCTGGTACCCATCAGTCCACAATTAAGTGAACAGACCACTATCCTATCAAAGCAGTTGTTTTGGCAATTTCCCAGTCTTGTTAGTTCAATGACAAAAGAGAAAAACATAACCAATAATCTAAAAAAACATCAATATGGACCTACAGGCCTCTGTGCGCGTTTAAATGTTAATGTTCATGAAAGCACAACTAAGAGATGAACAAGATGACTGAACAAGCACAGTTTGTTTGGAGGAGTTGTGCCTAAAAATAAAATGTGAAAAGACAACTGAGGTTCACAAAACTGCACTGTCCTATGAAGACGATGGAATTGTTCGGCCTTAATTTCCCATCACCATGCTTGGTGAAAACCGGCATTTTAGCAGAAGCATCCCGCACTAACTGGTAAGTATGGCGGTAAGGAGTGTTGATTAGAGGTTGTTCTGAGCCCCCAGGTCTTGGTCAACCTTCATCTCCTCTACCAGAGTAACCTATAGGTCAATGTGAGGTAAATGTCAGTGACAGCTAAAGCTTGGTGTAAACTAGGTGATGCAACAGGACAACGATCTAAAGCACTTCAGTATTCTACATAGGAATAGAAATGAATCAACGTTTTTTTAATGGTCTCGTCTACGATTAACTGAGGGAGTATTAATCTTTGTAGGTGACTGTACATAGTGGTTGAGTACCTTTGCTCTTACTGGCGTCTATGTCCGAAGAGATCCAGTCTTCTATCCTTAACTGACTAGAGCTTAGATTGCTCACATTTCTGCTGCTCGACTTTCCAACACTGGAGGTTTGGAGAAAAAAATAAAAAATAAAGAAAAACAAAGTTAAAAAAAAGTTACTGCAGATGGTTATAAACCAAATAAAAGGTCAAATTAGTGCACGCTTATAATCTACACTATTTTATTTAATCAAAAGAGAAGATAATCCGGTCCATACCTCCTACAAGCTGTGGTCTGGTGGGTTCTGGTTTTAGACCTGCGACTCTGGCGTTCTTCCCTATATTTTGAAGTGAGATAGTCCATCCTCTGTGCTAAATGAGGCAACTGGACTAGGCCCTCCTTCAGGTCCTTCTTTAACCTGAACACCTCTGTCTGCAAGGCAAGGAAAGCCTCACTGGACACCCAACAGACACACACACCCACACACAGAAAGATATGATATTCACTGTGTAAATAGGAAACAGGACAAACAACATTGTTTAAATATCTCTTCTCTTCCAGTCATCATCCATTGTCACTGGTTGGTCCTTTGATACTGACCTGTTACAGGAGCAGGAGTTCAGTGGGCTATGTCTGCCTACAGCATCCATGGTGGTGTTGACCATGGGCTCAGATATGTGGTGGTGGAGCTCGGGAGGCAGTTTATGGTCAGTGTCTGTTTGGTCAGCTGTGGATTAGAGTTGCATGTCAGTACTGACCAGACACAGTGAAGAACATGAGGCAGGATTTGCTCACCCTGCAGCCTGACTGAAGCCTCCTTAGTGGTGCTCTGCACCCACAGCTCCACTGCAGCTGCTGCTCCACAATGCTGTGTTTGGACACATGGACGGGGGTGGACCCGCTGGTGAGCACTCTGGGCTGCTAAATGGATGTCTGTCTGCAGATTGGTGCAGGAACTGCCACAATCTGAACTAGTTGTACCATCAGTCTGGAACTGAACACTGTAGAAAGGAAAACTAACCATAAACTCATATTAGGCTCATTTGATATGTACATAGTGACTGTGATTATTACCTTCCTGTGAGGAGACTTGGTTGAAATGGTCCAGAGGATGAATGGTTCAAGTAAGAGCTCCCAAAACCACTGTCGGTCTCTGGATTTATAAGCCCCTGCACGTCAAAAAAAGAGAATATCACTGATAATAAAGTAACTTTTATATTAAGTATGCAACAGCAACTTAAACACGAGTGAAAACCTGCAGTATGATGCTGAATCCTGATGGTGAAGAAGAGGCACAATAATCAAACATTTATCTGCCACTAACCTGTGACACACAGGAGGTGTTGAGGGGAGGCTCTGAGATGCTCTGGTTGTCTGAGTCTCGGGGTGCATCAGCGGAAAATGAGAGCTCCACAGCCAGACTCACACAATCACCCAGATCATGTTCACTGTCTGGGTTTGGGAAACTACAGAAGCAACAAGTCATATCATCCTATTTTTAAAGTAGGTTTAAAATTGTAAAATTGTTTTAAAATGCTAACCTGTCTATGCTTCTTTCCTTAGATATACATGGTGGCAGACTACATGAGCTATATTTATTTCATTTCATTCAGACACTGTGTGTTGTTTTTTTTTTTTATTACGATCACACATCCTGATATATCTCATCACTGACCTTTTGGCTTCCCACTGCCTCTGTCTTGAGGTTGAACTAGTGCCAAAGATGTTGCTTTGATCTAACACCTCAGACAAAAGAGAGCTCCTCTGCTCTTCAGTACCATCCTCGTCTGCAGCTGTCTGGATGTCCAGTCCCTCCAGTGAGCCCAGTAATTCCCTGAAACAGGGCAGAGGAAACAACTTGCACAGAGACACAAACACTCTTCCCCCGCCACAGAGGAACCTGACACCAGAACTGTACTTGAAACACGACCTGCCCACAGGAAGGATGAGAGCGTGGCTTTTATGTGAGCACAAACATACATGCAAGCACCACTCAGAACCTTAATAATAAAAATAAAAATAGCTCAGGGAAATAAGGTGGTTTGATGCAGAACTGAAGTTGCCCAAAAATTATTTAAAATTATGACAGTGTTTGAAAAAAAGAAACATTAAAAATGTGTATCATTTTAGGAAGTAAATCTGAAATTAAAGTATCTAACATTACATTGAACAGTAAAAGGACAAGTCATTGGTACCGTGAACAGCAGATGCTGCGTCCAGCTTTCTTTATCAGAGGTTCTGCAGCAACGGTCTCACTGCTTTGAGTTACACGAGCATCACTAGCCTTCACTTCCTCTTGTTTTACTTTAGAAAGACCTGCTTGATGACCCTAAAACACAAAGCCTTGTCAGATATTTAGGTGGTCATTGTAAACAAATGCTCAGAATCAGCATCTTCTCCAGAAGAAGATTTGTCAGTAACATGGACTACAGGGTGTGAATGTAAATAGGTTCCTCTATTCTAAGATGATGTCAGATGAGCTAAAGGAGGTGCTGGTGTTTCTGGCTCTTGTTTTATTTGCGCAGTACAGTTTTAAGTTGTAATGATGAACACTGTTCATTAATAATAGTTCCAGCACAAGTTTTAAAAAAAATGGAAGTGTAATTCTCCTGTTCTGCCTTACTGACTACTGGCTGATAAGACAACAAACTGCTAGATCCTACCTGTAGTGGAGCCTTGAAATTAAACTACACCCTCATAAATGATGAAAAAGAGCTTACACATCACTTACTAGAGTTCTTATATTATTAAAATCTGAGAGGAGCTGATGAAATAAAAGAGACAGTATTATTTATACAACCTAAAACAGTCAGCGTCACAACAAAAGATATGACTGCCATCAGGAAACTGGCTTAGACCAGGGAGATAGTGAATAAAGTCACCATGACCTTCCCTAAATGAGGGAATATAACATAAACACATGACAATAAACTGTCTCTAAGTGCTTATTTTCCCTTCCAATTGCAGTTTCTAGTCCAGAGTGTCTCTATAAAGTTGACTGATAATCCTAAATTGGCTAGAGGTGTGAGTGTGCAGTTGCCCTGCGAGTGTGTTACCTCATGCAGACATGGTGAGGGTGAAGGTATGGGCATGCACTGTGTACCAGGGTTCATATGCAGTGACACTGCCACGTGTGTTGGAGTGGAGGATGAGTGAGGTGGAGAAATCTGCTCAAACACATTTTTGTCAATCATCTCCTTTATGTCCTCGAGGTACATCCCTATCCTGAATATGTCTCCTTCTACTAATCTGCACACATGAAAAGAAGACGCACACATGCATATTCACACAAGATAAAGTTGCAGAAATTTGATAACGACAGATTCTCACAATTGCAAAAGTAGAGGTTATTAAACCTGTTTGGGTCAAAGATGCCAGTATTCCTACACAGACCCATATAGTTCTGCATCTCCAGGGCTCTGTGCTCGTCCTTCTTACAGATGTATTTCCTCTCCAGCTGATCCTGAGCCTCCATCATGCTCCTCAACATCTAACAAAGTAAATTCTTTATATTAATGCTTCATGCAGATAAGTGGAGATAGCATTGCTATGAAAAAAACCTCCATCAAATTATGAAAAGAAGTCATACCATTTGTTGTTCTTCTGTGCTTATAGCCATGCTGTTAACACTAAATTTAAACTCCTCCACCTGAAAGGATGAACGTTTTCTGAGAGGTTTAACATGTCTGAATTTAATGATAAACAAGTCATTCAGAATTAAGAATAGCGTCAAACTCAAACCTTCTCCATGAAGTGTCTGATGATGTCTCTCAGCTCAGTGGTCATTTTCTCACCGTCACTGGGAACATCTTCATGCTGGCTGGAGAAAGCTGTGGTCGCCTCATTCATGGTTTTGTAGTGTGTTGCTCCTTCTTGTTTTTCACTCAGGTTTTCTGCAAGCATGACGACACAAGAGGGTTGCACACCAACATGAGGCGACAAATCAAACATGTTCTTGATAAAGTGCAACATCTATATTCTGTGATTTTAATTTGCACTCTACACAAAAAGAGCATTTGAGAAAGTCATAATACCTTCCTGATATTATGACTTCCCTGAATACAGGATTTAGACTTACTTTATTTTTTGCTTTGCTCATATCATCTAAAACTATAGCAGTATCTCAGTGAACCAGTTGGACTTCATCGTATAATTTTCATGCAAAGACTCAAAGCATTAACCTCATAGACAATATCAAAGATGCCAGTATATAAAGTATAGTATAGTTTAGTATAGTATAGCATTGTATAGTATAGTATATAGAATATCAGATGTCAAATACAGATACCTGATTGCAAATATTGAGGGGCCAAGTGTCCTTCAGCAGGCTCTTCATCATCATCAACATTATTGCCAT
>JBAMYA010000009.1:10114666-10138145 GCA_037176975.1 Arrhamphus sclerolepis
AATAATACTTACATATTTGGGTACAGTACGTATAAATATATAAAATCTTATATATATTTCTACGTACTGTACCCAAATATGTAAGTATTATTATCTATATGGCATATATGGATATACACCCATCTTATATTACTTATACTTTTGGTTTAAACAAGTGCAGTAAAAATCTGTCTTTACATTTGTTTGGTGTATGCAATAAAAATGCACAACTTCTTTGAAGTTATTGTGATATTAAATCTATATTACACTGGCCATAATAAAGAACTTAAGAACCCATGTAAAGTTATTCGTGGTTGTATCGTTGTTTCTTCCAGGTTTCCCAGACTTCCTGTTCCTGTGTGGAAGAATTACCGGTCAGTATTGCAATACAAAGTTATTTCTGTCTTTTGTTTTGATGTAGGCTTTTGTGGCCTCATGGTGTAATAGTGGTGTGTCTGTATTTAGATTTTGCTGTCAGAGGCAGCAGTAATTTTAGTGCATCAAAGCTCAAAGAAAACAAATCACAATTGTGGTGTGTTCAAGATGAAATCATGTCCTGTTTGTCACTTTAAAAACGAGTTAGTGATTTCTTTCCACAGAACTGTAATTGAAAGAGCCTTTTTTTCCTTTACACTTTTGTTGTACCTGTACACATGCATTAATTGCCCCTTGTGTAGCTTTGTTAACAGGGCAGAAACACACCCAGTAAGCAAGCAATGACTTCAATGGCCTTATGAAAACTGGCACAAAAAGAACTGACGTTAATAATTATGTGTAGGAACATGTTCTGTGAGGCTCCTAAACCCTTCAGAATGAACTTGTGCCATAACTGCTCACAACACAGAGCAGCAGGGATAACAGGATGAGCAAAAAGATTTTGAATTTCCTTTTTCTTTTCTTTTCTTTTCTTTTCTTTTCTTTTCTTTTGAACACAACAGCTTGAGACATTATTGGAGCCTGTTTTGGTTCAGTTTCTTTATGGATTAAGGTCAGATGCAAGACTCTTATTCAGAAATATGCTACTTATTCTTATAATTGGATTTAGTCTGTTGTATCTCATTAAGATGATTGCCCTCACTTTAATTTTAAATTAAATAGAAATTCTGACATGAGCAAGGGAAGTATGAAATGTATCATGTTGTCAAAGCAAACCTTATTTCTGTTTATGTCTCAGTTTAAAGATTGGTTTTAGGAGCAGCTCCTTTACTCATTTATAGAACAAAGGTCACAAGCAAGACATTTTATGAGTACTGGAGTCCTTGGCTCTGGAGTCTTGGCAAGTGCACAAAAAGTAAACCCTTTATAATGTTCATTTGCCAAGGCTAATCAGTGAGCTGTATGAAGGTCTTCAAATTTTGATGGAAAAACAAAACAGTCATCAGTGATTTTTTTTTTTCTTTTTTATTAGTTTACTAATGGTGTATATGAACTACAAGGCCCTATACATACAAAAATAAGGATTTGCATTGGCTTTGAAATTTTTATTTATTCATTTATTTTTCTAATTTTAAACACTGCTTGTTTGCCATGTCTATACTTCATATTGTCATTGTGCATAAATATGTAACATACTCAGCAAATAACTAGTCTGTAGAAATAAGTAGTGGATCCTTTTTCTTGTGTGTGCGTGAAGGGGATGGGCCTATGGTTTAAATTTGGGGGACTAAAGGTGGTGGCTAGTATGATCTCATGGAGAAATTAGGTAATGGCTGGCTTTGGTCTTGACTGAATGCAGTGCCTCTTATCCATGTAGCTTGCTTCACTGTCTTGACACTCAGTCATGTGAAAAAGAAAACCTTCCTTCAGTTCTAAGGTTTTATGTATCAGGACATAATTAAAAGAAATAATCTTTTTTTTTTTTTAACGATTTCTTAAAATTATGATTTGACAACTTCAGATGAGCAATAAAACATCATATATTACACCGTGGTAATATATTATTTAACAAAAACTAAGACAAAAAGCAGAGGCAGTGTGGGAAAAACTAAGTAGGCTACACCTTAAGATTGAATTGCTTTATAGAACCACCTTTAAGTGTTTGTGCTGATATGTGGTGTTTGCTTTATTTAATTTTGTATTTATCTATTTACAAACCTGTATTAAGTATTAAGGCCACGTGTCTGCTTTGGCCTCATCTGATCAGAAGACATTGTTCCATACATTTTGTAGTTTGTTCACCTGCAATTAAAAAAAACTCTGTCATGCTCCTTTTTAAAGGAAAGAAATATTCTGTTGCAAACCTTCCAACCAAGCCTTACCTGTACAATCGTCTTTTTTTTTTTGGCTACTTCTCTGGGTTCTTCGTCCTCTGACCATGAGTTAGACTTGTTGAGGAAGATTGGTAACTTTCTTAAATGTTTTCCACTTCTTTCTCAGTGCAGAATTTCTGGACATTATCTCATAATTCTTCAGATTTGGTGATGATCAGTTAATCAAGTCCATTTGAGTAGTGCCACTTGGCTTCTATTTCCCTCTTAATTCCTATGGATTCAGTAAGAGTGTGCTTCATTTTTCACACACAGCTTCTGCATTTTGGTTTTGCTTTTGTTAAATGAATAATGATGTGATGTTATATGTCTTGTGCTGTTGTTCATTTATCTATAGTTTAGACTTGGTAAAGACCCATATTTCTCTTTAATGATTTCTTGATCTTGAAATGGAAATCAGAGAATTGAAACAGGTTTTGCTACATGGCTGTATCATGCAGGGGGCTTCTTCTTTTCTTGTCTGTGATTTCGTGGCTCATCACTTTCATCTATATTCTTTTCAAACAATATTTCCCTGCCTTCTCTGCTTGCCAAGGGCGAATCCCAACTAATATGTAGCTTTGTCACATCATAGCAGCTTCAGAGCTGACACACAGACTCGAGCGTGGATGAACTGAGTCTCTGTTCGAGGTTGACAACTCAACTGTGCTGGCCCAGTTCATTCTTTTCCCGTCCCGCTCTCTCGCTTCCTGCCTGCCCTGCTTGTGCACACTGCTGTTTGGTTGGTGTTGCCATGGAGCTGTTACCCAGAAAGAGGCTTCACATACAGCATCTTATGTTCTCTTCACAGAGGGCTGCTAGCAAGAGGCAGTGACGCAAAACACACATTATACGAAAGCAGCTGTGTGGACTGAGGCTCAGGACTCTGCAGCTTTAATACTCATGGGTTTACCTGTCACTGTGAACGTTCAGCTGAGGGACATTCACACACTGTGTCACATGTGGTGACCCTTTTTTTGGTTATTACTCAGCTGCCTTTGACTAAAGACTTTTTTTTTTCTTTCTTACCGGCTCTTTTTAAACGCAACCATTTTTTCGGGAACAAAACTTGGATTTTCTCTCATATTATGCACTTCAATGGACACCGGGGGCTCAGTGGTTAGCATGCGAGCTGAGGAGCAGCCCTTTCATGTCCGCTACAGGTAGGAACCTCATGTTTAACCAAAGTGTTGTCATTGTGCAGAAAGTTTGGCTCAGTTGTTCTTTTTTTTTCTTTCATTTTTTTTTAAACACTCCCTTGCTTCAAATGGAACATTTTATGAAATTATTTGTGAATGGTTAAGAAAACAAATACCCTTTTCTATTAGTTTTTTCATCGACATACAACAAATTTTGTTTTCCTTTTATATAATTGACTTGCTGAGATGATGCTTTGTGTAATATGGCATTGAAAACAGAGGTCTGAGTTAAATTATAGAGTGGAAAAAACTGGTCACAGTGTGGTCTGTGACTGAATGAGGGCAGGTGAGTATCCCAAAAATGGTATCAGCTCGCTGTACCTTTCTTAATCGGGTAAACTGCTCTGACCTGTCAACCATGGAAAGCCCTGCTCCAGCCTTGCATTAATTATTTAAATAAGCCCTGAAAAATTAATCCCTGCTGACTTTATGTATGGCCACATGTGTGTCCAGCTTATTTGGGGAGTCTATGTCTGGAGGGAAAGCCAACTGGCAGAATGGTTAACGTCAATGAACCGATGTCATTAGACGACAGCGCAGAATCTGATTATGTCTGACAGGTCTAATCAAGCCATCGTGTATTCTCCAGCTCTATAATCTATCAGGTGCATATGTTGCAGACGTAATCTCAGATGACCAGGTCACCAGAAGAGAGAGCACTTGGAAAAGACAAGGAGATTAGTTGCGAAAGTGCTGATTGAGCAATTTCCCTGCTGCCATGCATTGGAAGTTAATGCTGTGACAGCGTCACATGCATCTCCATTACAGTTGTCCAGTGCGTGGTGCTAAAATACCTCTGTGACGTCAGATGGCCAATAATTTTGGGATCATAAAGAAGGAATGCTTTTTATTTTCAACTTATTTTTCTTTCTTTTTTTCTTTTTTTACTCAAATGAGGAACAAACATTTTTTACCAGCTTGTTTTAGTAAAGTAGGTCCGAAGTAATAGAACAGGGTCCATGTGTCAGAGAAGGAAGAAGGAGCTGCAGCCTGGATTTCTTTTTCTAGTGGAAGCCTCAGTAGATGCCTCTCAGATGCTCCATGTGTTGCTGCTGTTGTTGTAAGACACGAAAAGCCTGCAGGTAGGCCAGCATTTACCACAGCTATAGAATTAAATGTGTAAAATTGGTAGTAAACAGAAAGTAGACTTCTCTAATTTAAGGCCTAAAGACCACTGAGCTGAGCTTCGACTATTCAGAACATCATGTTTGCCTTTGTTCACAAATTACAGCTTTTCTAGTACGATGACACAAGCTACTGTGTGTGGTGTTTTTGTATCATTTCAATGCCAAACAATAGCCTTTATAAGCTAACGGTTCAAGTGAGGATTGCAGACCAGATCACACCTGTTTCTTAGGCTGTTTTTGAGAGTTATTAGATAACCATTGGGTGGGCATAAGGGGGAAAGTTGAGATAAACAAACTGAGTCAAACTAATCTCTTCCCTACAGGACAGTTTCCTGAAAAACAAAAGGTTGAATGACTCTTTTGCTTTGCTCAAATACACTGCTTAATCTCCCATTTGGAGATAAGCCACCAGCTATTGTCTGACACTCTGTGCGACTCTGTGAACCCTGGTCTTTCAGTTCTCTTGATATGCTCAATTTTATTTTCTATGCCTGGAAAAAAAATAAAAATCTACATTTCCTAATGTTTTGAAAGGAAATGGGCAGTACCTTTGTGTCATGACTGAAAGCAATTTCCAGAAATTCAAATGCAGCTTGGAGTTTATACATGATCTTTATATTCTAAAACAGTTTTTTAGTGATTTGTAACTGGAAATGAGAGGATAGTAAAGAGCCGCTTTATTAATCTGTAAAAAGGAGCACATTTTACTTTCTGAGAAACGGATGTGAGAGCTACCATAATAAACAAACCCCGCTTGGAGCCATTGTTCTATTTAGGTGGAAGGAAGTAGCGAAACAACATTCCTTATTGAAAATCTTTGCTCTGAAAGGGATTTTGTGTTGCTGTTGCGAATGCAGTTTGGTCATTTGGTGTGAGGTTGCAAACGAGGAACATATCTTTTCCACAGTTTCCTCGTCTTTGGTTCTGTTGCTGCTTTTGGATTTGAGAAACCGACGCTTCTTATCAAGAACTTGTTTGATGCTTGTCTCTGTAGGATGGAGGTGTCCTGCTTGGAGCTCGCACTGGAGGGTGAGCGGCTCTGTAAGGTGGGTGACTACAGAGCAGGTGTGTCCTTTTTTGAAGCTGCCATTCAGGTGGGCACAGAGGACCTGCAAGTGTTGAGCGCTATCTACAGCCAGCTGGGAAATGCCTACTTCCACCTGCACGACTACGCCAAGGCCTTGGAGTTCCACCGACATGATCTCACTTTAACCAGGTTTGGGCACATAAGATACCCAGAATGGATATCACAGCAATGATTAGCACCGTAGCTCTCATTCCTGACATCACATGTGTTGTTAGGACAATTGGTGACCTGCTTGGAGAAGCCAAAGCCAGTGGGAACCTGGGAAATACATTAAAGGTGCTTGGACGCTTTGAAGAGGCCGTGGTTTGCTGTCAGAGGCACTTGGACATAGCCAGGGACATTAATGACAAGGTGAGGCAACATATTCAAATCAGCTCAGTTTTACTTAGAAAACACAACGCAGTTGGCCAAAGTGCTTTACACCAAAAGAGGAAACCAAAAGTGTAACTTAAAAGGAATAAAACAGGAGCTGATCAGCAGCCTGCCTGAAAATGAAACAGAATAACATAAGATGAAATAACCTAAAAAAGTGGGTCCACCTGCCACACATTATTTACTATAAAATCATTGTCTCAAAATAAACTGAAAGCTAAAGAGAATGGATAGGTTTTAATAGTCAGCCTGTCTGATGAAGAGGCAGCTCATTCTGAAGTTTCAGGGCGGAAGCAGAAAATGCCCAGTCATGCTTCTTTCTCTTTGTCTTTGGGATGACAAAAAGTGACTGATCTGAGTGTGAGGGCAGGTCTGACCTCTGCCGTGGGTCGGACCGAGACGTTTAAAAGCAAATAAAAGAATTTAAAAATCAACCTGGAATTGAATTGGGAGCCGCTGAAGTGACATCAGAACTGGGGTGATGTGCTCTTGTTTTTTGGTGCCAGTTAAAAGACGAACTGCAGCATTTTGAACCAAATGGAGTCGTGAAAATAGCGTCTGGCTCTAAAATATGGCGCACTACCGTAGTCTAAAGGAGCTGTGATAAAAGCATGGATTAAAATTTCAAAAATGATGCCGAGAGAGAAATGGCTTGACTTTGGTCAGGTGTCTCAGATTCAATAAGAAGTCAGATAGTCTAGATTTTATATTGCTTCACGTTCACCACTGACGTGTTTGTCCTTGCTTACGTTAGGTGGGGCAAGCGCGAGCTCTTTATAACTTTGGGAATGTGTACCATGCCAAAGGAAAAAGCATCTGTTGGAGTGGGGCTGAGCCTGGAGATTTCCCTGAAGAGGTCATGAATGCGCTGAGGAGGGCAGCAGAGTACTACGAGTAAGTCACAGTCATGTGTATTAATCCATGTTTTATTTATATCCATTAATTTTTTTTTTAAATATAAAAACTTTGAATTGAAGAGCAAATTGATGTTGTTTTGGATAATTAGGGCAAACCTGGCGATGGTAAAGGAGCTTGGAGATCGGGCTGCTCAGGGTCGAACTTTGGGTAACCTTGGCAACACACATTACTTGTTGGGAAACTTCCGCAAAGCTGTAGCCTCTCATGACCAGGTGTGGGAGAACCCCGACCACCTTTTCTTTATCAGGAGTTCAGTGTAAACATGTCTTGTAACACAGGCGTGTTTCTGTTTGTGTTTCAGCGTTTGCTGATAGCTAAGGAGTTTGGTGATCGCTCGGCAGAGAGGAGGGCTTACTGCAACCTGGGGAACGCCTATATCTTTTTGGGGGAATTTGAAGTGGCAGCTGAACACTACAAGTAAGCAACAACCCAAATATGCATGTAATTAAAAAAAAATATGACTGAGAATTTGTGCTTGTAGAAGTCATAGTATCAAAATTTAGCGTTAGCGTTGTCGCACATTTGAATTTGAACTTAGACATTCAGATCAGTGTATCCTTGTAGCACGTCTCTGAGAGGGCTCAACGCTGATGGGATGTTGTAATTCATATTCATCATGGTAGAATTTCTAAAATCTCACCACAATCATCAGAATAGAGGGACACATCTTTGCACCTCTGTCTGCTTCCTCACATCATTGTATATAATGGATGCGACTTGACAAATTATCTCATAAAGCATAAATCAAGCCATTCTCTTTAATACCGTCTTAAAGATTGCATTCTCATGAGAACATATATTGATCTGTGGTTGATGTTGAAGCCTTTCTGGAGTCTTTTGAAGCAACTCATGTTTATGTATCATTGTCAGGAAGACACTGCAGTTGGCCAGGCAGCTGAAGGACCGGGCTGTGGAGGCTCAGGCCTGCTACAGTCTGGGCAACACCTACACACTACTGCAGGACTATGAAAGAGCCATAGACTATCACCTCAAACACCTCATCATAGCTCAAGACCTCAATGACAGGTACAGATGCACAGCTGCAGTATTTCATGTTTGCTTTATTTTAACCGTACACAGAGAAACATGTTATGTTTTTGAATTTTTTTGTTTGTTTGTAGGATTGGGGAGGGTCGTGCATGCTGGAGTCTTGGAAATGCTCACACTGCGCTGGGGAACCATGACCAAGCTATGCACTTTGCTGAGAAGCACTTAGAGATCTGCAGAGAGGTATGCAAACGTAAAGAAAACAAATTGGCTCACAACAGAGCAGGGTAAGAACAGCCTCTTCATTTTGGCCAAAGAAATGTGTAGCTTATGTGTTTGTTGGTTTTCTTTTCTTTCTTTCAGACTGGAGACAGGAGCGGGGAGCTGACAGCTCGTATGAATGTATCCGACCTTCAGACTGTTCTGGGTTTGAGCTACAGCACAAATAACTCCACATTGTCGGAAAAGAAAGACATAGACTACAACCTACATGGTAAAAACTTGATAATCACATTGCTTGGACTCAAAGTTGTGAAACTAATTTAGTATTTCCTTAAGTGACAGAGTTTGTTTTGTAGGAGCAAAGCCGAGAATGAGCAGACGACACAGCATGGAGAACCTAGAGCTGGTGAAACTCACACCAGACAAGATGAATGTGAGAACTTACGCAACTTATGCATTACTCTTTCTGTCAAGTATCTAATTTAATAGTTTCTCTTTACCTAGTTTTCTGTCAAGTTTCTTTTTCATCATATTAATCAGTTTATTTCTGTTGTCTGAAGGGCCAAAAGTGGAGCAGTGACATCCTGGCAAAACAGTCTAAACCCTCTCTGACAAAGAGCTCCTCCAAGCTGTTCTTTGTCAGTCGTCTGCGTGGGAAGAAGTACAAGTCTGGTGGCTCCAGTAAGGTCCTCCAAGACACCAGTAACACCCTGGACACAAGCCAGACTCCAGCACAGGGACCACAGAAAGTAAGTACAAATAAACAATATAACCTCAAACTTCATTTAGTCTAGCAGCCATCAAACAATACTTACTCTGTTGTTGTTTTTTTCCCCTTCTTCATTAGCGACTAAGTCCTGACATGCTTGGAGACGAGGGCTTTTTTGACCTGCTGAGCCGTTTCCAGAGTAACCGTATGGATGATCAGCGTTGTTCAATACAGGATAAAGGCAGCAGGTTATCATTGGACAGCAGTCCAGATTCTCCTCCCAGAACCATCAGAAAATGTGGGTACACACAATCCATTAACTCAAATCTCAGCAGTCTCCACAGTGAATCTTTATTTTGTGACAGATGTGGTTTTTTCTTTTTTTTCCACTTTCCAAACCTCCAGCTGTGTCAGAGTCTATCAATATCTCGGGTGCCTCTGGCCGGCGGTTAGATGAGTCCTCAGCAGCAGGAGGAAGCCTGCCTGGACTAAGACTCAATCAGAACAACAACCAGGCCGTGCTCAGCCACCTGATGGCCAATGCTGACAACGCTGAGCCTGATGATGACTTCTTCGATTTGCTTGTCAAGTGCCAGGTACCTGATCTGACCACATGATCAGTTTCTAAAAAACAGTTCCACGGACATGAAGCAGAGACTTGAGTTTCACAATTAAGAAACTGTGCTGATATCAACATGGCTAACTTAACAATTTCCTCTCAGGGTTCACGACTGGATGACCAGCGCTGTGCCCCTCCCCCTCCACCGGTCCGAGGACCCACTGTGCCTGATGAGGACTTCTTCAGCCTCATCATGCGCTCTCAGGCCAAACGAATGGATGAGCAACGTGTCACCTTGCCCTCTACAGCGAATGCTGTAGCCAGGTCCACCTCCAACTCCAGCTGAAAATAACACTAAAAGAGACTCTTCTTTTAAAAACTCTCATGAAGCTCTGGCCAGCACTGTGACTCGTCACTCAGAATATAACCCTTGTGTCTATTATCATTTGTCCTAATGGACAAAGAAAAGAAAAAAGCACTGTCAGGATTAAATGTACAGCACAATGTGTGTGTGTGTGTGTGGGGGTGGGGGGGGGTGTGTGGTCCATCTCAGTTTATTGACTTGTTTCGCTCAACTTGCACACCAACAGTCAAGAGTAGCATCAAGGACATTTTTACTTTACTTTTTTAAATTTCTGTTTTTAATGATTGTATATTGGAACATTTTTCATTTAATCCCAAGTGTATTTTTAAATACACAACTGTAGTTGTATTTATTGTACTTTTTACAACTGGTTTGAGTCTGCGGTCTGCCGTCCCGCCACCCTCAGTGGTGTCTGCGTCAGTAAGGAGCGGGGTTGCAGCACTCTTCACATGGTTTGTTTGTAACATTTTTGTGTAGTTCAAGAATCATCAAGGTATGGCAAAGTGAAAATAAAAAGCATTTTGCTCAAACGGATAAAAGAACTGAGTTAAACCCATGCATAGACCTTTGTCGTTTTGTACACTTTGAGTGAAGTCTGAAATAAAACTAGTTCAAGTACCCTGTTCAAGCATAATGTTAAGTGCATATTTTTAGCAAGACATGAAGCAGTTTGTGTAAAAGACATTTTATTGAACGTACCAGCACTCAGACTTCAGTTAGCTTTAATTTAAGTCACTTTTTTAAAAACACCAATTAGAAAGGCTTAATACAAGAGCCACTATCATTTCAAAATCAATTAACTGTACATACATGAACATGACTGAAATAAATACATCTATGTATGAATTAGTTTGGCCTCATTTCTGAAAACATACTATACATTAACATAAAACCTTAAATATGCATGTTTGTAAGTAAATTAATATTAGACAATGTTAAAAGACAAAGTGCACGTGTAAAATAATGAAAATGCCCCGACAACTGTTTTTTTAAATAAACATCAAAGCACCCGTGTTGCCATTCAGATTTTCTTGTGCATGTTTAAACCCTTGGGAGGCAAAGACTGCCACCTACTGTTCATACACCACAGCAGCAGGAGCCGCAACTCTTCTGACCACTGAAAAACATCCCAACTGAATGTACGAGCGTTCAAACAATAATAACACTATTTCCCTTTGATGCTGGCGTTACAATTCTCCATTGCAAGCAAGCCACTGCAAGACAATAACAGCATCAGCAGGAAAAAAAAAGAAAAAGGATTCCAAATTTAAAATAAATGCATCAGCTAATTTCTACATTTTGAGTTGTAGCAATGCAGCGTACACAGCACAACATCTGACGTCCCACAAAGGATCAACAGCTGACTGATAACGACAGATAGTGTACCAGTTTGAACAGATTCAGCCGAGTACAAAGAGCTCACTACTGACATACTGAAAATTACATTATATCAGTTTTTCTTAATAACAGCAGCATTACATCAGCTTTGAGAAAATGATATGCAAAAGATGGAATGTACAATTTTTCAAAACAACTTCAAATCTGATTATGTAAAATGACTTTAATATCATCTTAGCTATGGAAACTCAAGGAAGGCACCTTCATGAAAAAAAAAAAGCACTCCTGTTAAAAACTCCAAGACTCCTTAGAGAAAAGGACCTGCAGCAGCGGACTGGTGAATGCAGAGGGTTAAAATGTAAGGTGACCAGGGAACTGAGTGAAAATATAACAGCTATTGTACACCTCAGTAGGACAACAATCAGGGTCACAGATGTGCAAGATGTAAGGGGAAGGAGAAGGAAAAACATGCAACATGTGCTTTTGGTGTTTCCCAAGTTCATACCAATTTGGTTTTTTACAGACATGAGGAAAAGGCGAATACACCGGTTAATATACCTGCAGGTGTGTGCGAGTGTTTTGAGACTTGAAAGTGTGATGAAAGGTAATGTCAGTGTTGAAAGGAAAGGAGGAAAAAAAATTTGTTTTGAATGTTTGCGACTTCACAATCTAGCTTACAGCCATCCGTTTGTTTCGTTAAGGGTTTTGTGTCCACAGTGTGACAGTGCGGTCAGCAGAAGATGAGAGGAAAGACAGGTCTTGTGTGTGCCATCGACACTGAATCACCTTGTCGCCGTGCTCTCCTACAACAGTCAGAGGCAGCTGTTTGGTCAGGTCGCCTAAAAAACAGCAACAACAAAAAATATGTAAACAACAGCTGTATTGCTGTCTGGACATGTTAAACAGGCATACTAAATTCACGTAAATTGCTTTGGTAGCCTAAAATATCCTTTTATATTGAAGGTATTGCCATTCAACATCTCCTTCGCCACAATGACAGACCATGTGTTTCTCCAGACTGGTTCTGCAGGCATACCTTGAAGGTTGGTGACCATGACTTTTGTGTCATAGGAACCTGTGAGCAGATAGTGTGCTCCGGGAGAAAACCTAACAGAACGAACGTCGCTGGTGTGTGGCCTGTACACTTGGACAATGCGTCCTCCTCTGATGTCATACAGCATGCACGCACTGTCTTCCTGCCCTGTAGCTAGGAGGCGACCACTAGGATCCACTGCAACCGAGGCAACAGGACTGCCTGTAAAGAAGAGGAATGTCGCAGACGAATCACTTAACTTCCAATAGAATTATTGTGCTCTGATTCAGGATATTTATTTTCCTTCTGTAGAGGACTCAGTTATATTTATTAATTATGGAAGCAAAGCAACTTCTGGCAACATGCTCAGACTTTCCTATATATTAAGAAATTCTTGATACATGACATAAACCATACCTGAGCCGTGGAAAGCAGTTCCCACTACTCGCACACAGCTGGGGACCCTGAGATCCCAGAAACGCACCGTCTTGTCTTGAGAGCCAGAAGCAATCATCCAGCCTCCCCACGTGTACAAAGACAGAATATGACCTGAGCAAAAATGACAAATTATTCACTCGGAGGTGACAATATTTATCCCATGGAATTCCTACTTTGTATTCAAGCTCACGTGGAGTCAAGGTGCAGGTATGAAGCAGTCAGCGTACCTGTGTGTCCACTGAGGGCATGTAGTCCCTGTCCTCTCTGGCAGTCAGTGGTGTAGATGTTACAATCTCCTGCTCCGGCGCTGATCAAGATGGCCCCTCCGCTTTCTGGCCCCTCCATGAAGGCCAAGTCTCTTATGGTACCATCATGCATGCTGAACTCCAGGTCTGGCCCTGGGGCGTGCAAAGACACAAAATAAGTAACGCTACAAAAGCATGCTTTTCTGCCATTGTGCAACTCCAAAGAGTACCCTCACCTGTGGCATTGCACGTCTCCGCACTAAAAGGTAGGACTTTGACATATTTGTCATTGGAACCTGTAGCCAGCAGCTGTCCACAGTGGCTCCACGCGACACAGTAGATGGAGCCTTTGTGGTGTTTGTTCCTCTTGAAGCGAACAACTGGCTGCTTCACTGGACTTGAGCCACTAAAGACGAAGGGTGAAGATTTAAGATTTAACATAACTTTATTGTCATTGCCATTTACTTTAGAAATAATTTAAAGACTTCACATCTTCCCTGAAACTGAGCCCTCTCCTTGTCAGAGCCCTGCATTTATTAAGTTTATAAATACTAACAAAAAGTAAAGATTAAAACGTCTCCTTCCTCAAAAACATACATACTGTTGGCCAATTCAGCATGTTATTTATATTTTCTTTTTTTTTAAAGAATAAATAACTTCAGCTGACCATTGACATGTTACCTTGTGTCCAGTTTTTCTGGATAAGCGCACACCCGTAAGGTTTTGGAATTGGATCCCACAGCGTACAAAGTTCCAGACGGGTGAAACGCAACGGCTCGGACAGCCTGAGTGTCCTCCAAAGAATGCACTGGTACAAACATGCTTTTTGCTTTTTCACCCTGAAAAGAGACCAAAAAATAGAAAGACTTTCACAAAGATGAATGCATCCTAATTAGTGCTAAAATCCCCACTGATCCTCTCTAGATGTGTGCTGTGCATAATAAAAATCTGTTTAGACTAATTTATTAAATTATTCTTGCACTGCATCATCTTGCTTGAAGACATTAAAAGGAAAGTGCTGAATTTTATAACCAGATCACAGTCTCACTGTGCTTGATTACATTTTTTCCCCCTGACAGTTGTAACAACTGCGAATATGATTTGATTCAACTTTGCAAACAGTATAAATCATTGACATGAAGACAGAAAGAATTGTGTTTGAGCAATGACTTTACTCCAGCTGTGTCAACATTGTTTTTTTTTTTCCTTTTTTTTCTTGTGGATCCTCACCTCTGTACTTCGGGATAAAGAGCCAGGGGATTCACCTTGTTGACCTCCTTTAGGTTTCTGCTCACTGTCAACAAATAACACAGTAATCATCTCATTCAGAAAACTGGGTTGTGAAGATGAAATGAAACACGACGCACCTCTGCGAGACAACAGGGGACTCATCAGGAGGCGGGGCTGCAACGCCTCCAACGCCGTGTTGCGGGGTGCTGCTGAGCAAGCCTCCCCCTCGGGTCCGGCTCTTTTCTGGAGTCACAGATGGAGGATTATTGTTGTCCTCAGAGGCGGCTGTGTTCCCATTGCCATTATACTGCTGGGTCAGAGACTTCACCTCATCTCCTAAATTCTCCATCCCGACATTGAGCTCTTCCAGCTTCTGGATGGACCTGCACAAACAAATACATATCTAAATAATGTAAAATAATGTTTGTTTGTTCCCCTCGTCTGTCCTTAGTCTTTTCTCTTTAAGACTTTTGGAAGAAACATTTTTGCATTTCTGTTTTGCCTACAGGCCATTTGCGGGCCGGGCTAGTTATATCTAGTTAAAACCCCAAAGGGAAGAGGACAAAAGCAAACCAAAGTAATGACATCATTATGCACAATAACCCTTATAAATAATGGAGGGGACAAAGACAGGGGAGTGTAGGGGAGTGGAGGGGAGAGGGAGGACTGAGAGGAAGTCTGAATCAAAGGGCTTTTGTTCTGTTTAAAGAGTTAAAAAAACAAACTCTGCTCTTTCTTTAATGATTGTGTGGCAGCAAAAATCACTGATGTAGTTTGTATATGGAATCTGCTGAAGTGTCAAGATACATGCAAGTTTTTAGTTGAAGTCTAATGTTAGGACTGTAATACGTATAAGGTGTGTGTCCCATGTGATGGTGCTGATCAGAACAGATGGTGTGATGCAGTTCGGGCGGGGTGGGGGTGGGGGGTGGGGGCATGTAAGGGAAAGCCACATGGGACCCATCATTTTCAGAGGCTTAACATGTCAACTCTGTGTTCTGACAGCTGCTCCTCTATTGTTTGACCATACTGAAAGCCATACAGTAATTAGCATGCTTGACTCAAGCAAACTTCATTTTCTTTAAATCTGCCATAACCTCACTGCTGTCTATATGTTACAAATACATTGCGCACTTTCTGTCATCCATATAGCATTCAAAACCTCTCCTGCTGTGTCTGTACCTGTTCAGGAACTTCTCTGTGAGGCTGTGCTGCATGTTGCTGGGCGGGGGCTCCTGCTGGACACCTCCCTCCAGCAGCATCTGCTGGTACATTTGTCTCTGTTGCTGCTTCTGTTCCAGGTGCTGCTGCACACGAAGACGCTGGCGATAAAACTCCTCATACTTCTCTGTTGAGTCACGAAGCTGAGGATGAAACTCAGTGCTGTTAGTACACCCTCCAAGCGCAATACATCAGATTAAGCAGTTTCAATGCTGGAAAAATGCTTTCATTCGGCAATATATAAGAGCTTTAAATGAACATATGAACTTCAGATGAGGAGCTACAACACTTTTCAAAAGCAACACTGCAGTAATGTGAACTTTTCTCTTCAGTTATTAGAGGGGGATGAAGGGTTTGAGACTGAGGGGTGGGAAGAGGTCACTTCCACCCTCTGTCCTTTGCTTCCTGCCCTGACAATCTGATGGGAACAGTTCTGTTGTATGCATGGAGACAGGATAAACACTGGCGTTGTGCCAGCCCTGGAAGGGACGGGTGGCAGGCAGAGAGAGAGAAAAACAATAAAATAGAAGAGAGGGACATAACAGCAAGATACCAGTGGCCCTAAAGTCTGTCCCTTTTTTTAACATCGATATGGGTCTCCAGGGTAACGGGAAAGACAGCGCAATGAGTAAGGAGGCCCAGAATAGAAACCATGAGACAGACAGACACAGATACTGGTGACCTTCTGTTTACAGGCAACACGAGGGGGGTGATTGGGGGGGCTGAGCTCAGGGGCTCTCAAGCCACAGTCTCTGCTGACTCGGGTTCAAATCAACATTTCCCAGTAGCCATCCACATTACTGCCTCAACACTGATGAAGGATTTTTACTGCTTCATGGATGTTCACGATCAAAACAATAACTTTGGAAAATCTAAGTCATGCTGAATCTAAGTAGTGACATAATAAAAGTTCAGTGCCGCTAACCTCATTCTTGTCAGAAGAGCCAGCTGACGGTGCATCCTCACCCGGAGCTGAAGCGGGACGCACATTCTGAGGTCCACCTGAGCTCATCATCTTGTCCACAGGTGTGTCCGTCCTGGATCTAGACAGAGAAGACACCACAACATCAAAGACCTTAAAAAATAAAATAAATTGAGACTAGCGCTAACCTCATATGACCTCAAATCAATATCTCAATCATTGAACAATGATTACCTCAATTACAATTAATAAACAATCATTTTAGTATATTTTATTTTTTGCCCTAAAAGATCACTGATAAGGTTTTTGCAATAAATATAGTCAACGATTAAAACTGGGATATTTTTCAAATAAAAGAAAATATACATCATTATATAAGTGAAAGGACGTACATGCAGTTTATAAAATAGTAATTAAATTCATATTTCAAAGAGGAGAAATAATCAAAATAATTAACATGAGCACTAATACACTGATTGTTGTGTCAGTTTCAATTCATTTTCAGTTAATTGCTTTTAATTTGAGATCAAAAGACATAGGTTTACTTTCCAACTCTGAGCTCTTACGTTTCAGGAGATTCCTCAAAAATGCTGTGGAAATCAGCGCTCTCCATCATGAGACTTCTGCTCAGGTTCTGCCCTCCCACTCCGGGATAATGAAAGTTGGCAAATGAGTGAGACATGGGAGAGACCCCTTTACCCGGCACTGTCTCCCCGCCACTCGCCCTTTTATCTTGGCCAGACAGCCCATACGACAGCCCGTCCAGTGCTGGGTTCAAGGATCGGGACATGTAAGTATCAGCAGACTGGGGGCGGCGAAGTGGGGAGGACGTGTACGGGGAGAGTTTGCTGATGAGAGGGGTGAGGAGATCAGCGTAGCCCGTCTTGGCTGGCTTGACCATGCGGTCTACGTGGATGTTGAGCTGCTTCTGTTCAAAAGCGCAGGAAAAAACACTGTGGTTGAGGTTCTGCATCCAGGACAGCAGAGACAGGTCCACATCATCGCAGCCGTTACCGCACAGCATGTCGACACCGAGGAGGACTTCACTCTCTGTTATCTCTTCACCCGTTGCCTTGCTCTGCACACAAAAATATTAAACTAAACTGGAGTTGCCAAGCAGAATGAAGGACCCCCTAAAAAAGACATTTCTAGATGTGGCGAAAGACAATGTGCAGTTTGTTGCTATGACAGAGGAAGATGCAGAAGGCAGGGTAAGATGGAGACGAATGATGATGAGTTTTAGCAGTTCACCTGACAGAACTCCACACAGCACTCATAGAGGACTCCTTTTAGAAGCAGCTGGAAAAGTCTGTCCCTGCTGGCCTTGAATCCAGCTTCACTCAACTTCCTGTCTGCAGGGATGAACTCTGCCACCATATTGCAAGCCTCCTCAAAACACTGCACCCTGGCGGTACTCGGGTTCCAGTCCTGGGCAAAGACAGGCAAATGCAGGAATGTAAATCATTCAACAAAACAATTAAAAATAATTATTTGAAAGTGCTGTTTCAACTTGCACAAGTGACTCAAAGTGCAAAGTAAAAGAGAAATCCTTCTTCACTCATAAATGATACTAGCCTTGAACTCGGCATGGTTCGTAAGGCGAGGCAGTGTGAGGAGCAGGCACAGCTTGCTGTAGTCATCTTTAGAGGGACAGAACTCCTCCAGAGCATGGAGACATTTGACTGCTTCCTGCATGGTAAACTCTAACTGTAAAAACATGAAATATACAGCGGTCAGCCACTACATTAAAGCCACAGACATTTGGTAAACATTTTGTAAAAAAGCATTATTATACTGGAAAACCGTGGGTCTGCCAGCTGCAACAAAGCATAATCATAAATAACAAATATTTGAATATTATCTGCTAATCTACATACAATAAAGCATATCCACCCACACAGGCATATGAAAAGAGAGTAAATGAAAAGAGACAATCTATTAATCAACCAACCAGACAACCAGTTACAAAAAGAAGGCAGAGCTGTAACAAAGTCAGCTAAAGGGAATCCATGGACACCAGAGTAAATGGACTTACGTGCTGCGGCTCGTCCTCCGCAGACATGGCGTTATTCACACACAGAGCCTCAAGAAACTTCTGTTTAAGGATGATGTAACGAAACCTGAGGGGAAAAAACATATTTTACTTCAGTGTTACTGACTTCAGACGGTCAAATAAGTATAATTAAAATGTAACAGAGAAGTTTAAAAAAGAAAGGATAGGAGAAAATATGGGCTAATTAGACTCAGAAAATGAAATCACCTTTTTCTGTCAAATTTGTCCATGCATTCCAGAGGCTGAATGAACTGCAAGACCTCATCCCACTGGCCATCAAGGATCAACTGCCTACAACACAAACAAAACCGTGTCTTCATGCTTAGAAGCCTCATAGTGCACAGACATGACAATGAATACTTTAATGTATTGATTAATGTATTGTGTGCTGTTATTTTTCCAGATAAAAATGTAACAGGGTAGTGAGACACGCATCACATTCTGCAAGCTGGCTTGGTCTGACCTAGTAACATAAATATATCACTTTAAATTCAGCACAAGTCACTAATCCAACAGACACACGCACAGCAGATGTGGATTAATTGGATTCCTGGTCAGCTGTTCAGAGGAATACAAGATCTTCTGCTATTAAATAAATTAAAAAAAAGATATTAGTGCTATCACTTTGCTCTTAAGATGCTTTTTTTCTTTGGCATCTAATCCAAATCTAAAAGGGAAATCTGTGTTTAAAAGCCTTTGAGCTGCAGCTGAATCGTTTGCTTTCAACATTATGCATTTTACAAATAGCAAACAGAAAGGAAACATCTTATCTCTTCCCATGTTTATCTCCTCAGCATAGTTTTTCTTCTTTTATTTCTCCATCTTTGCCAACATCTTCTTCCTTTTTGTATTTGAAGTTGACAAAGAGAGAAAGCGGTGGACTACCACCACCAGGGGTCCGTTTCAGAAAGCAGGTTATGTTAAAAACTCTGAATACATTGAACCTCAACCCAGGAGAAACTCTAGAGTTTTGCATCTCACAAAGCCCAAAGCAAAAGGGTTCAGTTGAGCCAGTTTCAGAAACTGAGGTAACTCATACGTCAGTTTGTTTCCTGCAGTAACCAACTGTGAATTAAACCTGGTCAAGAGCATTTTAATTCAACATACCCCGAGTCATTTTCTGTCTCCTCCCCTTCATGAAACTCGAAACAAGTTCACTTTCATCAGACAATCATCAGATGTCTGAACTCTGAATGTCACATCTGCATCAGGAAAGTATACTGAGTATCAGAATAGTTTATAATTAATAGTTTAATGCGGTCAAAACAGCCATGTGTTGTCCTTGTGACAACCTGATGATTTTTTTTTAAGAGCGTTGGGTCTTTGTTTTTTGTCAGTTTGCCTACATGATCTTATACTTCTGTGCATCACAAATGTCCCCCACAGTCTTTCTTAATTCATTTTATTAGCTCTTATTTATTTGCAAATGTCAGCTTTCTTAATAACGACCGGGATACTGAACATAGATTATTCTTCCATTAGAAAGTTTAAAAAGCAGACCTGTGAGAAGAGTGGCCTACTCGATAAGCACACCTTCTTTTTTTTTCTTTTAGCACACACATATAAGTACATTCCAGTTTGTTTGTTGTTTTTCTTCTTTTTCCAGTCCATTGGGTAATCAACACGATTTAAAAGTTGATATCAGTAAATGTTTAAAATAACTTTCTAAGTACCCTGCTCCCAGCCATCTTACGTTTCTGCAGAAAGCCACATGAAAGCAATAAAATCTGTAATTCAATGAAGAAGTGTAGGAGGATCTCTACCATTTACCTGGTGTTGCCATGGTGACTCACGTTATCAGAGCTCCATTGATGATGGCTTTTTATAGAACGGGTAACTCAGAGTTGATTTAACCAACTCTGAACCACCGATCCGAAACCAGAAACTCAGAACTTCTTAACTCAGGAGTTTGTTGATGCTGACTAAGTTATTTGACTTGGAGTTTGTTGGAATTCCTTTCTAAAACAGGCCCTAGTTGTAAACGAGGTCAATAAAACAAAACTGACCAATGTCTGAACAGCAGTATATGCATATATGCATCAAGCATATGTTATATGCTTCAGTATATTGATGAAATGATTATCTTTACCAATCTCATCTCTGAAAAGGGCTTCAATGACCTCCTTTCAGACTGTTGCTGTCGAGTTCATTTACCTGAGGAAAAGCATGTCGTCTGAGTAGAGTCCATTGATAACACCGCTCTCCTTTTCCAGAGCCAGCATGCTGATGTGCAATTTCCTAGAGTTAAGGAAGTCCAGTATCACCTTGATAATTTCCACCTCCTTCACGTTTATGGTCTCTTCCGCTGTCATGGTGACGACGGGCTGCCAGTGAAAAGACCAGATGCTAAATGCAGAGTTTGGGAAAAACAGGCAAAGTTATATGTTATTTTAATGCTGAAGGCCTAACATCAGCCTGAGATCCCTGAGGCCGTCTGGTTACCAGACTCTGAGCCTCTAGTGGAAAACAAAGAAAAGGTCCATAAATTACATATTATTTATAAACTTTCAACATTTCATTTCACTTTAAGTTCACGGCTTTGCACATGACCTTGAATTGTAAAATATTTATTACAAATATATGAGTGGACTGGCACTGGATATGCAAGATGAACATCCTTTAAAAAAAAAAAAGAAGAAAAAAAAAAGTAAATAAATCCATAGCCGTACATCTAGCAAATGAACAGATTTAAGCAAATTATTTGAGTCTGTATTTTGGTGTGCTTCACCGTATGTTTAAACACAGCTGCTTCAGGATGTGATATAATTGTGAAGGGTAGTGATTTACCTGAATGATGTATACAAAAAGTACATGAAAGATGTAATCTCTGAGAGGTAGAGGTGACTGATGTATTTAACATTTATACAGCAGGAGAAAACGTCACACATATATTTGTCATCGCTGTCATTAGCTTCTAACGCAGACATATATATATTAGTAAGTCCGTGTAGGGTAGCTTTTATTTACAGACGAGCTTACAAATAATCCAGACACTCGTACTGCAGTCCGGCTAAGCTAACGGGGCTAGCCAATAACACTGGCACTAAGCCACAAGTCAAACACTTTAAGAGGCTTAAGAGGCTTGTTAGCTTTATATGGCACTGAATTTAGCCACAGGATTACAGCAAAATCATAAAATAGCTAGTTACTGTCAAGCACATATGAAGCAGTATGAGGGAGATTGACGAGCTAGTAAGGCCGAGGAGGGAGAGGCATCCGCTAGTTAGCTGAACGGGCGGGGTGTCAGCCTCCCACCCTACAGCCCCGACCGGCTGCCGTTGGTGCTCACCTGTTTCTAACAATACATGGGATGAAGTCGCTGCCTCCGGAGTGTTTCCACGCAGTTTAAAGACGGTGTCAGCGACGGCACGGCTCGGTGCTGTCAGGGCCGTTTAATTGCTGTTTTGTCGGTCTCTCCTCAGTGTACCCTCCTGGATGTTTCTCTGCTGCTACACTGACTGCAGTCTGGAGCTGCCCTGCCCAGCCTGCTGCTGCCTGCAGAGCACCCCCTACATCCACCCTATACACACACACACACACACACACACACACACACACACACACACACACACACACACACACACACACACACACACACACACTCACACACACACTCATACATATAGAGGCTCTGGCACTCTTAAGAAAAGAAAAAAAACAACAACATATTTTTCTTTTGTGAAATTACAGTGACTTTGACATTTCCCACCATGTGTATTATTCCTGCATGAATACACCTATGATAGCAAACATTGTTTTGTTTTGTTGTCTTGCAATGAGCTGCGACAATTCATATTTGGTCAAGGTTTTTCCTGCTATAAGCTTTAAGAGAGTTTTTTTTTTTTTTAAATCTTATAACTCATTAGATTTCAGCATTTTGTTTTCAAGACCATACTAGTGGTCAGATGGTTTTTGAAATTAATAGACAAAAACCTATAATCAAAGAACATTTATTTAAAACACAACCAAGCATGACATTTTCAGTTGTTATAAACAATTCAACATAATGTAGTTAAGAATCGGAGTCAGCTTTATTCGCCAAGCATGTAAACACATAAAAGGAATTATTTGCTGGCAGTTGTTGACTCTTTGGTATGTGATGTTCAGTTCAATTCATTGATATAGTGTCCTTTCAACATAAGTTGTCTCTAAATGCTTCACAGAAAGCCAGAGCATGACTCCCAAGCACACAACAAGCCTAAAAGTGTTAAGACAAAATTCTCTTTTAGGGAGAAACCTTGAACAAGTAAATATATAAACAGGTGGTGGTTGGTGGTTCAGACTGCAGGTTGGCCATGTTAGTTGGTATCCTACAGTGGCATCTAGTTGACAGATAGTTAAACACTGGAATGATCAGAAGATGGGAGCTGGAAGGCTTGGGAGAGCACAACATCACCATGGTAGGACCTGCAGAAGGAGAATGGAGAAGAGAGACAGGCCACAGATAATAGACATTAACATTATTAAATGATACAGGACAATCTGAAATTGAGATTAAGACAGATGATACTCGGGGCACAAAGTAGTCCCCAGGCCTATAGCAGCATAACCTGGGATCTCTCTGGTATAAGTGCTATGTAGGCGTGTTGTTGTCTAACGGCACACAGAATTAAAGACTTTATCACAAAGGAAGGTCTTAAGCCATAAGTAGAAAGGGAGTCTGCCTTGCAGTCTGAAGCTGGACATAAATTCTATAATAGAGGAGCCTGATAGCTAAAGGCTCTACAACACTATGGAAGGATAAGATTTTCAGATATATTGGAGCTTTGTCATTCAAATCTTTATATGGAAGGAGTAGTATTTTGAATTCAAATTTAAATTTAACAGGGAGTTGATCTAATGAAGCTAGAACTGATGAGATATGATTTCTGTACCCAGTCTGTTTAGCACTCGTCCCAAAGCATTCTGGACCAGCTGAAGTTTTTTTTAACATTTGACATTTTAACCTAACCAAGGGCAGCATAAGGAGGCGATCTAAGCACCTTGAGTGGTCTCTGGACCAGAAAGGCATAAAATATATGTATCTAAATGTTCCCTTGTTTAAAATACAATGACTTTATATATATGTATATAAAGCAGAGGTATTATGTGGAATAATTAACACTGCTACATGAACAAAGAATGAGAGATTTACCTGCTGAATATGTTAGCAATTGTAAGACTAGATACAATGTTTTTTTTTTTTAACTGTTTAAAAATGGCTGCTGTTGGGAAGTAGATGCACCAAAGC